>JABBOT010000022.1:5929216-6100217 GCA_016165875.1 Acanthopleura granulata | reverse complement strand
TGCTCAGCACAGCCTCATGTCATTCACTTGTTACAGACTCGGGAAATGTCCTGGGTGGGGTTTGCTCAGCAAAGCCTCATGTCATTCACTTGTTACAGACTCGGGAAATGTCCTGGGTGGGGTTTGCTCAGCACAGCCTCATGTCATTCACTTGTTACAGACCTTGTGAAATGTCCTGGGTGGGGTTTGCTCAGCACAGCCTCATGTCATTCACTTGTTACAGACTCGGGAAATGTCCTGGGTGGGGTTTATCTCAGCATAGCCTCATGTCATTCACTTGTTACAGACTCGGGAAATGTCCTGGGTGGGGTTTGCTCAGCATAGCCTCATGTCATTCACTTGTTACAGACTCGGGAAATGTCCTTGGTGGGGTTTGCTCAGCACAGCCTCGTGTCATTCACTTGTTACAGATCTCGGGAAATGTCCTGGGTGGGGTTTGCTCAGCATAGCCTCGTGTCATTCACTTGTTACAGATCTCGAAATGTCCTGGGTGGGGTTTGCTCAGGCACAGCCCCCTCATGTCATTCACTTGTTACAGATCTCGAAATGTCCTGGGCCTACTGCCAGCATAGCCTCCTGTCATTCACCCAGCCAGACCTAGGAAATGTCCTGGGTGGGGTTTGCTCAGCATAGCCTCATGCCTGTCCACTTGCAGCTACAGACCTCGTGAAATGTCCCCCAGGGCTGCTCAGCACAGCCTCGTGTCATTCACTCGTTACAGATCTCGGGAAATGTCCTGGGTGGGGTTTGCTCAGCATAGCCTCGTGTCATTCACTTGTTACAGATCTCGGGAAATGTCCTGGGTGGGGTTTGCTCAGCATAGCCTCATGTCATTCACTTGTTACAGACTCGGGAAATGTCCTGGGTGGGGTTTGCTCAGCACAGCCTCATGTCATTCACTTGTTACAGACCTTGTGAAATGTCCTGGGTGGGGTTTGCTCAGCATAGCCTCATGTCATTCACTTGTTACAGACTCGGGAAATGTCCTGGGTGGGGTTTGCTCAGCATAGCCTCATGTCATTCACTTGTTACAGACCTTGTGAAATGTCCTGGGTGGGGTTTGCTCAGCACAGCCTCGTGTCATTCACTTGTTACAGACCTCGGGAAATGTCCTGGGTGGGGTTTGCTCAGCACAGCCTCATGTCATTCACTTGTTACAGACTCGGGAAATGTCCTGGGTGGGGTTTGCTCAGCATAGCCTCATGTCATTCACTTGTTACAGATCTCGGGAAATGTCCTGGGTGGGGTTTGCTCAGCATAGCCTCCTGTCATTCACTTGTTACAGATCTCGGGAAATGTCCTGGGTGGGGTTTGCTCAGCATAGCCTCATGTCATTCACTTGTTACAGACTCGGGAAATGTCCTTGGTGGGGTTTGCTCAGCACAGCCTCATGTCATTCACTTGTTACAGATCTCGGGAAATGTCCTGGGTGGGGTTTGCTCAGCATAGCCTCATGTCATTCACTTGTTACAGACTCGGGAAATGTCCTGGGTGGGGTTTGCTCAGCATAGCCTCTTGTCATTCACTTGTTACAGATCTCGGGAAATGTCCTGGGTGGGGTTTGCTCAGCACAGCCTCATGTCATTCACTTGTTACAGATCTCGGGAAATGTCCTGGGTGGGGTTTGCTCAGCATAGCCTCGTGTCATTCACTTGTTACAGATCTCGGGAAATGTCCTGGGTGGGGTTTGCTCAGCACAGCCTCATGCCATTCTCTTGTTGCAGACCTCGGGAGATGTGCTGGATATACCAACCAAGGAAATTCTGTGTAGTAAATTCCCTACAACCATTGTCAACATAACCAACAGGAAAATTCTGCAGTCCCCTCCGTGCAATGTACATAATGTGCGCCACCACGAGACAGTCAAAGACGAGCTGGTCTGTCTGCATTATGATCAGACAGATGAGATGATCTTCCCAAGGTGCAGCATTTTGTGTTCCACATTATACACCCATACATGAGCTCGTTGAGTTGGCTCTTGTCATATGTAAGACAGTTGGCTTACTTTGTTGAAAGAAAAGAGGACTTTTAAGATACTTTAGGAGGTTTTGTACACCATCTTGTATAAGTGAACTAGTACAGTATGAATGTCATGACAGAAAGAGACTTTAAAACAATGTTTTTCTATAATTTAACATCACTGACTAGTGTAAGGTCTCAGTAGAGATAAATACATTCATAGTTTAAATACAAACATGATGTTATATTAGTAACCCAGTACTTGTTCATTGTATACCTGAGACACATGGATAGATGCCACACCTACCTGTAAGCCACTGTGTTTGAGTCTTGAATCCTGGGGAAAAAAGACATCTGTGACCCAAGTATAATCTACACAATAAAGTCTGGCCAATGGCTGACTGGGGGACACCAGAGACAGTAGGGGAACATTGATGACAATCCTGGTTGGACTGGCTGGTATGGGGAACAACCCTTAATAGTTTGTATCACAATGACTTTACAATTTATTTTTTCTTAAAATTCACAAGAGTCATCACTCGGCCTGAATTGTGAAACGAAGGTAGAATTAAAAATGAATGACTACTATATACATGCATGTTGCAAGAGTCCAGTCATTGACTGGCTGAAGAAAGAAAGAGATGAGCAATAAATTATGCTTTTTTTGTATAAAAGTTTTAAAAACACTTTAGCTCAACTAAACTAATTTTTCCGGTTTAGGCTAAGTCAACACTCTTTGTTGATGAAATACCCTGAATTTTATCCCAACCATTCAGATTCTACCAACTACAAACCACACTCTTTGTAAAAGTGTCAGATTTGAAGCGACAAAAGGTTGGAATCTATCCATGTGTTTATGGTTTTTAAGTAGTTTCAGGTACAGGTAGTAGGTAATTCTGATATCTGTATATCTTACCTTACAAGTGCCTTGAAAGACTGCCATGTGGGCTGTCTGGTTGCAGGGTGGAGGTGTCTTGATTGTAAGGAAATAATGCCGAAAGCAGTGGAACAACTGCAAGCATACAAGGTCCATGTGATTTGGTGTTCAGAAAAGTAAATGATATTTTGGTAGTTATTATTATCCCTTCTTATAGTTGAGAGAGTCTTCAGAAAGTATCTGTTCATGTTCTCACCCACAGCATGTTCCAGCCGGCGGATTACCCAGAGACATACATTCACAGATTGACCAAAGAGGTACATCTATAATCAGTTGGTACTATTGTTATATTCACAGACTGATCAAAGAGATACAGTCACTTGGTAACATTGTTACATTTATGGACTAACTTAGTAGGTACAGTCACTGGGCAGTATTGTTACATTGAAGGACTGACCAAAGAGGTACACACAGTTGGTGATATAGTTACATTGACAGGCTGACCAAAGAGGTACACACTGTAGGTGATATTGTTACATTCAAGGACTGACCAAAAAGGTACACACAGTTGGTGGTATTGTTACATTGAAGGACTGACCAAAGAGGCACACACAGTTGGCGGTATTGTTACATTGACAGACTGACCAAAGAGGTACACACACTTGGTGGTATTGTTACATTGACACACTGACCAAAGAGGTATACATGGTTGGTGGTATTGTTACATTGACAGACTGACTAAAGAGGTGCACACAGTTGGTATTATTAGCCACCAATTGTAATAGGTCATAGGTAATAGGTCGTAGCAGAACATTGTCCATCCATAAACTTTAGGCATTTTCCTCAGCTTACATCTGTAGAACAGTTTCATTTAGCACGATCAGGCTTCTTGTCTTTTGGTTCAATCATCAGCACTGAGTCTGGACCATTGTCTGCCATTCTCTCTACCAAAGTATGGCATTATCTGGAGAAAACTCAGGATAATATATATTGTAAATACTTGCACCAGTTATTGCCACAGTTGAAGCCTGTAATCACTCAGACCCCTGGGGTGCAGTTGCCAGAATTCCAGAGAGAAGCCCCCGTAAGTATGTGGCAACAAGCAAAGTCATGGAATTTACATCCATCAGATTGCTTTGCTGTTCTAAGTTGGTGAAAAATTAGATGCATTTATATGGGGCTAACAGTACATCACATATAACTCCATGAGATTTTCCACCTACTAATCTCCCTCCCGTGGAAGAGTTTGCGCTAGCCAGTGATTGTATGTACGTGTAGTTTGTGAAAGATTCCATACAATTGTATGTGAACTCTAGTATTCATGGACATTTCTGTGCATACCTCTCCTGACAGCATTGCTACAAAGAGTCACTTCACTCTGTAGCAAACCCTAACTACCTCCTGATGACTATTTGTGCTAAATCTTTGTCTTGAGGTTAGTCAGATATGTGATACTCTAGTGACGTGACTTTATGATGTAATGTGAATGAATTAACTGTCTGCTAATGTAGCTCTACATTGAGTTTCCTGTGACTTCAGATCAGTCTCCTGCACCCAGCCTGTGGTGTCAGAGAGGCCTACATTGCCCAGTTCATGAGGTTTCTTCAGAGGAAAGCTTTGGCTCTCATCAAGTATGTGGAGGCGGAGACGTAAGTGGGAACAAGGTCTTAAGTATTGTCATTTTATTAGTTACCTGGTTACTGAGTGAAGGAACACGAAACTGTATGGGGTCTGTAAGTCTTAGATTGGACAAGGCATCAGCCAAGCACAATATTAGGCTTATTGACCCCATACAGTTTACTATCCTTTCACTCAGGAACCATGTAACGAATTTATCTCGCTGAGACTCTGAAAACTACGCTGAAATTTGTTTCTTGAAAAACAAAACAAGCTTCAACAGTAATTTCCTTTCATGTCATGGAGGTTTGAGTTGCCAAGCAGTGATCTGGGAAAATATGACATCATAATGTTACTGACAATGTTCATTCAACATTCTTTTGTGACGTGTTGCATCTGCTACAGGGTATAGAGTTATATGAGTCTGTCATGTGACCATCACAGCCCAATTCAAAGCAGAGATTTTTGTCTGATGCGGGAGAAATTTATTTATATGGTTGTTGTGGGGTACCCAGGGTAAAACTGACCAGCTTTGCCACACGTAGATGTGGATGTACAGATACGCCCTCCATGGTCACATGGTAGCAGACATGATCTTCACTGAACACCCTCAAGCGCCATCAAAGTTTTCAAAACCTGATGGAGAATGAGATGGGGAAACTATAAAGTGCCTGTTCAAGGCTGGATTCGAACCCACACCTAGAGTGCCCAAACAATACCGTAACCACTCAGCGAGTCCCCTCCTAAATTTTGTGTCTAATTGAACATTGTTTACGCTTCAGACATAAATGTAAATGGGGGTTTGTCTGTGAATTGTTGTGCACAGGGTCCCCCAGGGTGCTTGTCATCCTTAAAGTGTACTTGAATTTTGTGGAAGGTTTTCAGAACCTCAGCAGTCTTTGAAAAAGTGTCTATTTGGAAATAAGTACTTGATTTTTCAATTTCAAATGTCATATTGCATCACGTTTGAAATGGACCAATAAATAAGATCTCCAATAATCTCCTTGGGATGTTTTTTTGTTTCTAAAAGGGAAAGAAGCCATGAAAATGAAGTAAGCACCAGTACATGGTGTTAATAAGTGTATCTAGAAGTACTTTATTAATTTCTTTTTATTTATTTTGGTGGGACAGGTGAGTGGTAAGTTGGGCTTAAACAACAACAACTTATATCACTAGTGATGTGTGACAACATTCTCTATACTTTCATGATCAAGTCTGAATAAAATACTGGTGAACTCCATACTTATGTATGTAATCTGAGCTCAAACTTGCTGTGACGTCATGGGTGATATAGGTGTACATTGTGAAATGGGTTTAAACAGCCCACCTTACAAACATTAGACTGGAATTAATTCTCTGAAAAAAAAAATTTTAAATACTGAAGGTATTTTTACATGCAGTTTTTACCCATCTTTCTAATGATGATTGCTGTATTTTGATGGTTTCTGTCCCTTTAGGCTGAATTGTCCTTGGATGTGTTGGAAGACATGGGATTAGTTTGTCCATGATAGTTCTAGAAAAATGTTTCTTTCATGAATAGGAATGCTGTCTCAGTATGAGGTTTCCAAATAACACAATTATTGTCATGGACAGCAGTTTTTGCCGAACAAAAAATTGCTTGATCAAAAAAATCAAAGGATTGATTGCTTATGTTTTGCAGAAACCAGGGTGCTAGCTCCATAAAGGTGCATGTGAAGAAATTACGAGCAGACCTCAGTCTTACTGCAGAGGGAGATTACCGCATTGTCATGGCTGTGGCGGAGAAACTGAAACCAGGGCTGTACTGCTATATCCTGGGTGATCGCAGACATGAAGGCGAATACCAGTTCAGTGACAACGCTTAGTTTAACCCATGGCCTCTTCAGGCTTATGTGTCTTTGGAGGCACTGATATGCTTATACTTCTGTGTGTGTGTGCATGTATGTTCATGTGCGGGAATGGGTGTGGGAATGCACATGTCCTGAGGAATGCATGCACGCAGACATTGTGCTAGGGCTTACCAGTTTAGAGAAAGCAGGGACATGTACCCTGTTTCCAAGTTTGAAAGAAAAGACAATAAAAATATAACCAAAGTTATTTCAGGAAGAGGGGTCCATACAGACTTAAACAGGGATAGGCATATTTTTATGACGTGCCTGGTAACTCTGTAAATGACCTTTTAATCTGGAATTGTTACAAGGCCATAGGATTTACCATTTTAGAGAAACTAAAAACATGATGTTGCGTCATCCGTGCTCTACGCTCTTCAGTATTAGGAGCAAAACATTCCTTGTGTTCTAAGTACGGTCCCGTTTATTATTTCAGCTGAAGGTCATGCTTTGTGTCCTGGTTATAATCTTGGGGAATAACTCCAGATGTATTCCGCTACCACTTTCTTGTTGATAATGGCTTTAAAGTGTATCAGAATTGTGTCGTAATCACAAGGAAAACAGCTGATTTAACACTTCTGTGTGGCAAAATGGCAAACTAAGTACTGCCGACATCACAAGGGAAGCAGATGTCTTCTGGTAGAAATATCATACCATTAATTGGTTAAAATTGAGAGTGTGGCGGCCTGTTCAATTTTCCCCCATGGTGTTTTTGCTTACTTTGAACTGCGATATCTCTTATACATCACAAAAATAAAAAATGATGTTTTTTGAACTTTGAATAGGACTCTGTATCGACACATATATACATTTGATCTAATGTTGTCTTTTCTTTTAACTGATTAAAATGTGAAAGCAACTTGTCACATTAATGCTCCTCCAGGAATAAACATTTTGGGCGTTCATATTGGTGCATCTGTATGTAAATAATCAGATGACTGATAGAGCATCAGCAAATAGGCAAGTAGATGTGATATCAACCAAGTGATGCGAGTACCAGCAAATAGACAAACAGGTATGATATCAACAGACAAGTTGGTGCAAGTACCAGCAAATAGACAAAGAGGTATGATATCAACAGACAAGTTGGTGTAAGTACCAGCATATAGGCAAAGAGGTATGATATCAACAGACAAGTTGGTGCGAGTACCAGCAAATAGACAAACAGGTGTGATATTGACAAAGTGGTACAAGTACCAGCAAATAGACAAACAGGTATGAAATCAACAGACAAGTTGCACTGAGTACCACCAAATAGACATACAGGTTTGTCAGCAGACAAAGTGGTATAAGAGTATAGAGTACATGTAATAACAAACAATTAACCATACAGATGGTGTATCCACTAGCAGACAGGCTGATCAAGAGCATCTGATTCAAAGAACAAAACAGATGAATTGACCAGCACAGTTGCTGCTCAGTTGCAGGTGGTTTTCTTGTCTGTAGAGAAGCAGGTTGTTGCCAAAATACAACATATTGTCTATGTTTTATTACATGTTTATACACTGGACATACATGTGTATGAAGCCAAAACTTTATATCCCAGGTGTACTCATGTGTACAGTTTGTCAGCATTTTCATGGCAGCTTTAATGAATTTTAAATTTGTCCTTTGGTATTTTTTATTTAATTGGTAGACTTATGGTATTCATGGGCTTATTAAGTAGCTGTTTTTGTGCTTGTGTTTTATGATTTTCAGTTGATAACAGTTATAATGACTGGCACATTTGTACAAGTGTTATGTTATACTGCTTTACATGGACAAATGTATGAGCCAATTTGCCTGGTTCTATCCAGAGTATGGTTCCACAGGGTGAATATTGCCGGAGAACACCGGTCACCTTGAACGGTGAAATTATGGAGGATACATGAAAGCTGCGTATGAATTATTTTTTTGACACATGAGGTTGTGATGCTAAGGTTGAAGGTGCAAATCACTGCTACACTTGACCTGTTCATATATCACACATCTGTCACCATGGCGTCTCGGCTTGTGCCTGACAGTGGCTTTAACACTGCATGTATCGGACTGTTTCTGAGTGTGGCAAACCTACGGTCATATAACGAGTCCGGGTCAGTATCAGTGGCTCAGTTTCAGGCATCCAGCCATATGGTTTATACGTGGAACTGTGAAGGTTATTTCAAATAAGGACCTACCTAACAGATAGTTTATGTAGCTATAAATTATCTTTCAGTAAGAATTACATGTAATTTGAACACCAGCCTCTTGCCAAATTTCCTTGAACTTCCTGTACCCGGTGTGGTACATATTGACTTCAGTCTGTTTCACTACAGCCAGGGACGTGGAATGATTGTTGTGAATTTTTAAAGCATTTTCCCTTTTTATTTAGAAGTAGCTGTAAAAAGTGACTGTATAAGTCAGAGTCTGTCAGCCAGTCACATTTCTGACATCTCACCTTTACACCTGAACCTGTCCCTTAATCATTCGTGGGTTTAGTGAAAAGTTCTTTGAGTGTGGCATCACTTTTACACGAGTCAAAGAAATAAAACTTCAATGTGAAACCAGCCATTGGACTTTTAATAGAAGCAATGCAGTTATTTGCATTATCGGGTCCCTGTAATCACAATTAGTGGGTGGGTTTTAGTTTATCTGTATGGAAAACATACAAGAAACTACAAGAGCTTCATCCCCAGTTACTGAATGGTACAGTACTTGCATGTATGTGGCTTAATGTTAAAAGCTACTCACAATTCCTCAAATGGGTCCTTTAGCCACATCTTGCGTGGCTGCTTTCTGAACACTTAGTACAGGATTACCTTTTCCTTGATAAATAATTTTGCTCTTTGGACCCTACAGCTTGACTGTGAATACATAGACAGGGCTCTGTGAATATTACCTTGCTTTGGAGTGATTCCCATCAGAAATCAGTTCAGTGCTATGTCAAGTTTTCTGTTGTGTGCTGGTAGAGTATAGTCACTCCACATACTATAGTAGTGCTAGTACATGTATTTATTTGAACATGTGGTCCGTCAGCAACGTGTGAATGGTCGTGGGTTTTCCTCAGGCTCTATCCGGTTTCTCATAACCATAATGCTGTCAGCTGGTGTTTAAGTGAAATATTCTCGAATTGGAAAATATTGTGACCAGACTTTGTGTTATATATACAAGATGCCGATCTTCCCCAAGTTGTCGTATTGTGTCAAATTGCCGCATATTATAAAGCTGTATCTGCTGTATTTTAATGTTGTATTAAAATTGTACAACTTTGCATATTTGTAAATAAGCAAAATAACTCCGAAGGAATTCATTTTGACCTTTTCAATATTTCGACTTTAATTAAGTCATCTTCATCTTTAATTAAATCATCCTCAGGAGAGAATGAGAATGACTTAATTGAAGTCGAAATATTGAGAACGTCAAAATAAATTTCTTTGGAGTTACTTTGATTATTTATTATGCCAAGCTATTCAGTGCATCAACTAGTTGCTTATATATATATGATTATAATTTTTATCATGCATTGAACACAAATTTATCTTAGTCATTAGCTAAATATAGATTTATGGTTGGAAAGGGAATTTTGCTTCTGTATGATTTTGTTTGTTCTCTCTATCCTACTCTCTGAGTATTCACCAGACATACGTACAGCATACTGGCCTACATGTATGTGATGTTCAACATGTATACTGTAACAAATCCATTGCTATGTTGAAGCTAATTATGACCAGTTGCTTTTATTGAGCAATATATAAGATATCATGTGCCAGCTTTATTGTATGTTCTGATAACCTTTACAGGTTATAATAATTGATGGTATATCTGTGCCGGAAAGAGGCTCATGGAATATCATTCTGTGATATAATAAATGTCTGCATATATCCAAAAATATCCTACTCTTCCAGTGTCCTCAATAAATGGAGTGACTGGAGAATCAATCTGTTATTTTTAACCTGTCGGTTCAATGTACAACAGACCGCCTCGTTGGTCTAGTGGTTAGAGCGCCCGCCTCGCGGCCGGGAGATCCAGGCTCAAGCATGGGTCGAGTCATACCAAAGACTTTAAAAATGGTACTTGTTGCTGCCTCGCTTGGCGCTCAGTGTTGAGAGGTTAGAGCAAGGAGGCAGGACTGGTCGGCCCGGTGTCAGTATAATGTGACTGGGTGGGGTGTCATATCTGGTTTCTTCAGCATGATGTTACAGTGGCAGTAGCACTTTGGTGGCATGGACTCGCCCTGCCACAAGAAGACACACTATAAGTACACACCAGAAGGACTCCTCGTCGTCATATGACTGAAACACTGTTAAGTACGACATTAAACACCAAGCGCTCGCTCACTCAATTTACAACAGCACAGGAATGGGCCCCATGACACAGCTGGACAGGAATGGGCCCCATGACACAGCTGGACAGGAATGGGCCACATGACACAGCTGGAAAGGAATGAGCCACATGACACAGCTAGACAACTGTTTGAATACAGTTCTTGCCAGATTAGACGTGGCCTTAAGTCATGAGGTTGGTCAGGTATACCTTGAGGTGCAGTAGTTTCCCCACAAATTCCTTACAAATGCTATATTCCACATCACATCTGCCTGATTCAACATCACACCTGGCAAATTTTATAGAAACCGCCTCAGGTTTTGTTTTAATATAAGTATAAAGGTTACAGACTAAACCACTTTGAACCATGGTGTTATTAAGGCTGTCTTCTTTTCCTATCATTGTAATATTTCTACAAAGCTTCTTGTGGAACTGGAGAAAGGCCTTCAAATAAAATTCACGAAGACGGATGAGTGAATTCCATAGTATTTCTTCTCATTACCAAGTTTTGACAAATAAGCAGACGGATAAGTTCAGATTTGATGGTGTGCCCAGCCCCAAGCACGAGGTGCAAGGTCATGATGGTAGCTGAAGTTTCAAGAATGAGGTGCAGAGTAGCTTGTCCCAAACACAAGGTGCACAGTGGGTGAAGTCCCAAGCTTTAGGTTCAAGACACACAGAGGAGATCTAAGATCATGACAAGTTCTACCATCACATAATCATACTGGACTGACAGATTCACATCTCTTTATCAATGATCCAAATGTACATGATATCCACCCACAGCACTGCAAGTAGATGTATAACGTATACCTCCACACCAATATGGGGAAAACGCCAGAGTACTTTGTATTCCTCCTTTCAACAGCTGGAACACTGTCCGACTGATGTAAAGCATTAAGTACCAAGGCACTCTGACTATGCCAACAGGCTTCTGAGAATGACTTGTGAGTCTTCATGTACAACTGTCGGGAGCAGTTTTACAATAATGATACACCTGCCCCCTGTAATGATGAATTATTAGACACGTGGTCACTCCTCCTCATAATATGGCCACATCAAGATAAATTAGCTAACACCTCGCCCAACACAAAGGTAACTGACCACACACATTTTCTCACCAGCTCACTCAGTAACAGCGTAACAAACTCATCCCACTGATGGCCCATTTCTTCAGTATAAAAGACTGCTTGTTGTAACGGTGAATTGTATTAGGGATGCGCTTGTTTTGTTTTTTGGGGTAGCCAAACAAGCTGGACAAAGGGAGATAACCTAGTCAAGAAACATATATGACATTTACTGCAGGAGCTGCATATATACACGTGACTAGTTCCCTGTCCGGTGAAACGGCAGTATTTTGTCTTGATGCATGATCATGCCTCCATGAAGCAAAATGGTTCCTGAAATGTAAAGGGAGGTAATCCTCAGCTCAGTTCTAGTCGAGCCCTGCTGTCAACGCATAATGCAGCTCCTCATGAAGGCTATGTCAATGTATCACAAGAAGAACTTCCGTCGACTGGTTTCCATTTCATGACGCTATGAAGGAAAAAAAACAGAAAAAGCACATGAGTAAAAACACTTATTTCACCACACATGAACTAGGCCATCCTAAAAAAAAAAAAAACCTTTGTTGGGTGTACCATGATCCCATGAGAAAAAATAGGGTCAGTCAGTCGGGAAATGTTTTTTTTTTTGTTGTTGTTTTTTATCTGTCTCTTAAAGAAAGACAGGGATTTCACAGAAATTAACATGGAGAAAAAAAATTAACACAAAAAACTTCTATCAAAATATCAAAAACAACTTCTGAGTAGGCCCTTTTTTGAAGGGTCAGTTGGTTTTGCCCAACGAACATATTGTTAAGGATGGCCTTACATATGTGTAATATTGGGTTTCATTTGGAAAGTTCACTTCAATGGGCATCCGGTCAAACAAAAGCTGACAGCACTATCTCAAATCATCAAAGAAAACTAACACTGTGTCTCTTATTGACAAACTTTCTACATGTGAGGTACTGATATGTCGACCATAAGGGTTCAAGGCTAATGGTAAGTGAATGTTGAACTGCATGGCGGGATTGGACTCACACCTTACGCGTGTGTGAAGTACGAGAAGATGACGCCCAGACGACCAGGCGACCAGACAGCCAGACATACCTTATGAACCCATTCATACTCTCCATATTTAGAATCAAACGTGCCCTTCTGTAAGGACCTGAGCTTCAAGGTAAACCTAGGTCCCAGTTCCTGCAAACCAACCCGTTTGGAATTTCGGAACATGTACCTGTGGAATACAGCAATGAGTCAAATAACTCTACTGAACTAACAAGTTATTAAGTGTTTGTTTATTTATTTAATTGTTCTTTTACACCATACTCAAGAATTTTTCCCTTACACAAATACAATGAAAGTTAAGTTAATGATAAGCATGTTCATATGTGACATACATATACGCACACCATGGCATATGTGGCATTCTCATTTCAGCCTGCACGATGATGTACTCAGTACAACAGAGCAGCCAAGGTCAAATTAGTCTCAAGTTTCGGTCAGTGGCCTTTGACGTTTGCTGCAGCTAGGTTAAGTGATAGGGCATCAAGTACAAAATTAGCTCCAGCTCTCATATACTTGGGGATTTTTTGGCGTTTTGACTAAAAATACTGTGCAGTGCACTAAAAATTTATTTATTTATTTGGTTGGTGTTTTATGCCATATTTAAGAATATTTCACTTATATCACGGCAGCCAGCATTATGGTGGGAGGAAACCGGGCAGAACCCGGGGGAAACCCATGAAATTCGCAGGTTGCTGGCAGATCATCCCATGTACGGCCATAGAGGAAGAGGGCATGAGCTGGAATGAACTCACAGCGACTGCACTGGTGGGAGGCTTCTGTGTCATTATGTTGTGCTAGCATGCTAACCAACTGAGCCACACAGGTCCCAGTGCCCTTAAAATCCATCAGAATTAAGCACATGTACAATGTAACAAACAGATACGAATTCCACAGATATTATGTATGGTACCAGCCATTCATTAAATTGTGTACTTGAGGTAAAGTTTGGTCAACTTGGGACAAGCTGTTCTTGAGACAGAGCGTTTTACAAGCTTTTTATAAAATTGAACTTAAATGACCCCAATGACCTTAAAAAGGTTAAGGTTGCTGAAAATCAATCATGCCAAAGTGTAAGTGTCATGTAAGTTTGATGAACTTGGGCTAAATTGATCTAGAGATAGAGCTTTTACAAGCCTTTTATAAAATTAAACTTACATGACCCTACTGACCTCCAAGAAAATAGTCAAGGTCGCTGAAAATCAATAGGGTTCTTCCTCATGCCAAAATGTAAGTGTGCTGTGAATTTGGTGAATATGGATACATCGTTATAGAGACAGAGCATTTACAAGGATATGGTCAGAGACAGAGGTGGGCAGACGGTGCCCGCTATGAAAATTCTCCTTGGCCAAAATTGGCTGAGGGGTTAATAAGATTAGTCATCTGAAATAAGAATGTCGCTTATTGCTGAAAGACAAGACATGAGCACTGTCAACCTGAAAATGTCACCAAGGCCTCACAAACAGTGTAAATTCCATACAGTAAACAGCATCTGATGTTATAGTGCATAATACGGACAGTCAAAGGCTATGCTGGCTGTTCCATCAACCAAACAGCCTCCTGTGCATGAGAAAGAAACAATATTTTGCAGAAATTTGCAGCTTCAGAGAAAAGACTGTACCATTCAAGTAGTATGACCAAGAGAATAAACCCATACATATAAACAAATAGAAAATGTGGACAAGCATTTAGGCCCTTGGCAAGTTTCCCATCTATCACAAATTTCCATTTAGGTAAATTTAGGTAAAAACATTTTTTCTTCATATGACCTAATATTTCCTACCTATGAAAATGTCCACATACCTGTGATGTCTGAAGAAGATAAAGTCTCTCTGGTTGTGGAAGGTCATGACCCTTCGACCTTGAAAGTCCGGGTCATGAGGGAAGAGTGCCGCAAACATTCTGCCCACGGAGTGCCCCAGGCGAGTGTTGAAGTTGTTCAGGATAACCTCTGGTACGTGACCAGTCAGTTTCCCAGCATGCTGTCAAAATATTCTATTTGTAAATATAAATACTGCATAATTCAAAAAGTGAGGTCTGGCTTCTCTTACTTTCATGCCTGAAAACTGCAAAGTTTGTGAGAAGATTCATTTTGTTGCTCCTTGACTCATGAAGTTCTAAGAACCAGACTGCTCAATGCATACCTCTATTATCAGAATATGCTTGCTTCTACATGATTTGGCATGAAAGAAATAAACAGAAGAAATGGTTGGTGTTTTAAGTCATACCTAAGGTTAAATCGCTTACATGACAGCAGCCATTATTTTGGTGGAAGGAAACCGAGCAGAAACTGGGTGAAACCCATAGCCATCCACCGATTGTGGGCAGATCTTCCCATGTAGGACTGAAGAGGAAGCTAGCCAGAGTTGGGCTTGAACTCACATCAACTACACTGGTGAAAAGCTCCTGAATCTACCATATTTGGTGACGAGTTCCAAAGTGAGGCTTATTAAGAATATTGTGCTGACATGTGTCTTTGGAGGATTCAGGCTGTATGAGGTCACAACTACTGTATTTAACCTCATGTTTCTCCCAAAATCATGCATTTTAGGAGAAAAATGAAGGTCATTTAACATTACTTCCAGTGCTGAAACCTACAATTTTCCCGTGGGACAACATTCTACTTACACATTCCACAAAAACCTCAGAACACCTTTCTATGATCAACAGAGCCATGAGAATAAGGAAAGCAATATCAGGTCATGTGCAGCCACCCACCTTAATTTCAGTGGTCAACCGAACGTTGGTCATCTTGAAGTGAGCTGTGGGTCCATCTGGCAAATGTGAGATTACCATTCCATCTGACCACTGGTCAAGGATATTCTAGTTTTCATATGGGCTAACCTTGTGATCAATTACCAACATTTATCAGTGAATAACGATATCTTACTGACATTTATTCATGCCAACCTGGTAGAATATCCCACTGCCCAAACAAACACCAAAACACCTCAAAACAAACATTTAATCATGATAGTCATGATAACAATTTTAGGTCATTTACAGTATTTGTTTTAACATGATAACTGTTAAATGTTCGCTTGTATTAGCTTGTATGGTGTAAAAATAAGTATTTATATCAAATTTTCAATTTTTTTTTATTTTGACTTCATGGAACAGTCAACCAATTTCAAAATGATATCCTTATCTCCCAGCCGAAAGACATTTTTGCACTCATGTCTGCAAAATTCACACAATGGCATTGAGACATCAGGGTCACCCACTGCTGCTGATCAAACATCTGACAGGGATACTGGGCACTTTACGGTCATCGTTGACAACAATCAAGTCAGTGTAATCTCTTGCCACAGCTTCTGGGATCAACTTCTTCAAGTCAGCGTTTTGACGGAAAAACACATCAGAGTTTGGAATTATCCTTTTCAACTCCTTACAAAACTTGTAGGTTCTCTGAAACAGTTAAAATACCAATTCTTATCTTTGTAAGTCATATTTAAGCTCACAATTTACCAGCTGTTTTCAAGAAGTCATACCTTACCTCCACATTATAGGCTGGTAGAATGTTAACATGGGGTGATGATCTTCAAGGCTGCTCAGGAATAGCAGCACACACATTTGTGCAGGTCTGCATTTGGCAGCAGTGACACAATAAGCTTATGAGGTGCAAGGCAACAGAATGCCTCCCCAAGAAAGGTAGAGCGAATGGATTCATGAAGGATTAGAGTGAAATGCTCCAGAACAGTTATCCTCCAACACTAGAATGATAACATCCAACATCTGGACAAAGAGCACACAGATGCCTTTAGAACAAGTTATATTAAGCAAAAATGAGTAAAAGATCAAATATCATATACAGTTTCTATATAATATTTACACACAAGCTGTATGGCGCAATGCTTAGCTCCAGCTTGGTCAGCATCCCAGTAAAGTAACTCAAATAAACAGTCCACCAACACATGCAGCTGAATTGGGGGCAAATTATGTTTCAAACATGGACCTATTCAGTTTACCTAGCACACACCAAGTGTTGCAGGTTAATAGTCACCACTAACAACAAACTGGCCTAGACGGCTGAGGTCCTATTCTTTTCACCCTGCGCACCCCACTGCCAAAGTGAACAAAGTTTACAGGATATATCAGAGCATGATGGAGGCTTATGGCATTATTAGGTATGCAGATGCAGATTAGACGCAGATTCCTAAAAACATTTCCAGCATAAATCTAACTTCAAAACCTTGCTACAATGATTAGTGTATGGGTACTGGAAGTTTTGACACATTCATGACAGCATTCATGAGGTGGTCAAATTTTAATATTTAGAGCCCCAAGAGCCCCTGTACAATCATATTTCAAACTGTGACTAAGTCAGAACTGGCTGTGTGGATTGGGCCCCTGGTAGTAGTAAGCCTGTCCCACTTCGTGGCCCATTACAGGCAGTCCAGTAACACCTGGATTCAAACATGTCATATCATCGCTCTGCTCAAAGAGGTCAGTGATGGTCTGCAAATTTCACTTAGGTAATGAAAATCTATTTCTCTAATACATCCTGTTAAAAACTAATAACAGATATTACATTTTACAAAAGAGTATTAAATCATTGGAGCACATCCCAGGTTTGATTTATATTCCCTTACGGTGTTTATTCATACCTAACCATATTCAAATTCAAGTGATCAGTATGAATAACGGCTGACAAGTAGAGTACATCAAGTATTTTGCAGAAAGTATGGTTACTTCCAGATCACCTTAAGAATGTACACTCACATTTCTGATTTTATCACTACTAGTAATGAGAATTTTGGGGGTTGTTTCTCTGTTGAAGTAGGAGGCCATTTCATCCTGAGCTTCATCTTGGATTACCTGTGACAGAAAATTTTAGTGATTTATTTCAATGTTTTTTAACGACATAATTAAGGTCAGTATTATGCTTGTAGTGAACCATCCACCTATGACATCTAACTGATGATCTTTCTCACATACATGTTTGACACACATGTACACCATACTGGTGAAAAACAGGTCGTCTTCATAGAACGTTAGACTACACACATCATCACAAGACTGTTGTTTTCAGCTTACTGTCACCAAAAGAGCACAGCATGAAAGAATCCAGACACAGAAAAGGGTCACTGGATGGTCTGGAATCAATATTTTAATCAAATCTGTACAATATAGTTTTATCTTTTACGCAGATGAGATCTGATATGACACACTCATGATCAGCCCTACAGCCCAATATAAAAGACCACATAATGATAACAAATAAACCACTACTGTTTTCATTCTCTCCCAGCACAGATCCTATTCAGAACGTAAGAGGTAGACACAGGACAGACTGATGAACTGACCTCCTCATCCTGTGGGTTAACCATTGTCTCGTCAAAGACTCGCATGTTCTCTATCGTCTTTGGCACTTGTTTTGGGGGAGCCTGAAAAACACAACTCAAAGGCATTTCGGGTTTTCTGAGTAAGGAATTTGTTAACTTGTGGTAAACGATGTTCTATCAAAATAATCTCATGACATTTATGAAGGCCAGAAAAATACCAACAGAATTAACTTCCATTGAGCATACATGTACCTCTGAGAAAACTGCAAAAAGCTGATTCTTCTGAAACCAGAAATATTAATATCCTGGAATTGGTTTCTAAACAGGCACTACCTTTCAAAACAAAGAAACAAACCCTATAAACACTGTCTGACAGTGTCATTTCTACAACTGACACTGACTCACATCAGGAACAAACAAGGCTTCCAACACTGATTCCAGTAATATTAGCCATATCCTTACCTCGTCTCCCAGAGCTTCCATTTCTGCTTTCTTCCTTTTCTTTTCTGCAATTTTAATCTGTCAAAAATAAATTCAATACATTAATGGCCTGATACTTACATAACTACACCACTGGCCTGACATTCCAACATGGCTCTGTCTTTATTGGGGTATTTCTACCTTAACATTTTGACGTCTGAATTTAGACAGGATGTTTTGTTTAGTGATTGGCGGTGTAGGAATAAATGTTTTGTGTCAGGAGAAGTGCAAAGATACGTGTGGCCTCTAACACCTGTACACAGGTATATGTATAGACTGGATTACAAATGATGTAGCGGTCTTTCAGAAAATACATTCTGAGGAAGATATTTTAGCAACATTAATGTCTGGTAAAATACATCATAATTTTTTTGAATTCTTAACTTTTCCATTAAAAAAATTGGACAGGAATTATCTTTCAACTGTTGAAGGTGAGTTGGAGAGGTACGAGTGATGAGACTCTCAGGTGAATCTCAGAATTCTGAAATATCTTGAAATGTGCTTTTTCTTTCTTATGTTGCTTTCCTGAATCCATGCAGCAGTTTCTGTGGTGTGGTCACTTATATGGATTGTTGTAAAGACAAGGCTGTTGCTTGGGTGGTTGCTGGTTGCTGATTCACTTCTCAGATGTTTATTGTGAAAAGCAAGTTCTTTAATAAATAAACTTTATCACTAGACACAGCCTCAACTTTACAAATCCTCTTACATGTAGCCGACCACTGTAAATTATGTGTGGCGATCGGAAGGGGAAAGATTACGAGGAGGATTTTACCAGCTAGAGATATGTGGAGTGCTTTTTCGGGGTGCCAACTGTAAGTCACCATATCTCTCACACTAGTGCTCTCTGACGTGGATATATGAGCAACCCCGTTATTTCTAATGCAAATCTCAACGTCAGAGCAATCTCGGACTAGTACTCCTACATAAACGTATGTCACAATTTAGTTTACTTTCACTTTCAAGTCTGTTTCCTAGATCAAGCTGAAGAAGAGGGTTGACCACGAGAATCTGTAGTCAAGTTAGCAAATATATTTACGTGCGGTTGCCGTCCGAGTACATTACATTACAACAACAACATCAGCTGTTTGACGAGTCTCACCTTCCTCTTCTCTCGCTTCATTTCCCTGTACATTTCCGTTCTAAGTTGTTTGTTTCGTATGCGTGAAATGTTAGGAGCAGGAATCGTCTGTACAGGTTCTTCATGCTCCATGGTTGATGTATCATCATCCATTTCTACAAAAACACGTTTTCTCTTCGCTGCCATGTTTTCACAACTTCCGGTTTCTTAGAGTGACCCCCCCTTGATCAAGACATGCACCGCACAGCTGTGCAAATGTTAAACGTGTAATCAACATGCATACAACTCGTAATGTGTACATATTATAGTCTTTTTAGGAAAAAAAACGAAGGAAATAACACTGTACAAATATATATACTAGAACTACCGTGTCCTCGAAGTTACATTTTGAAAATTTCATGCACGAAGTCATGATCATATTCAGGCCTGCATATTTGACCTATACATACATGTACTTGTAGGCCTACGTACCAGCCCTACTGTATATACATGTGTAATGTAACCTAATCCATGTGCGCGATACACGTGCTTTTGTTTATGTCGTACGTCCGGTAATCAATTCCATATTACTAAACCCAGAGAATCAATGAGCTATATTTCACACCGTTGAAAATATGGTGATATGTTAGAACTATACGAAATGTACTAGTTCTGATTTACAATCATTCAAAGACCGTAACTTCTACTGTTAAAAACTGTCATTAAGAACAAGAATTCAAAGTGCAAGTATAAGCCTGTTCAAAAGTGAATTGACGTGGACACCGAAACTAATTAGGCAAAATAGATAGATTCAGCAATAAATTTCCAAAAACAATGGAAAAGTGAAAAATTTTAACGATTATTTTTAATGGTAAAACCTATGAATCATTGTAAATCAGACGAATATGGTAACAATCTCGTGTGGCACTCTCATAAGCCACCGATAATACAGCCAGTTCTAATCCATGCTTCTTTCTCATTGCTGGTAATTAAAGACAAATAATCGAATCAGTATATTCCATGGACTTTGAAAGAATCAGTGTAATATTCTATTGGCAGTAGAAACAGAGACACAGTGATATATTCCACTTTAAGGAAAACCAGGGAATCAATGGTGTGTTTTCAAATGACAATAAAGCCAATCTTACATGTATCTTCCATTAACAGTAAAAGGAAGAATAAATATTGAAATTCCACTGGCCACAAAGCCAGAGAACAAATGCTGATATTTTATTCCCCTGGTCATATACACGTAAGTAGTATACGCGGGGTTTAGTAATCATATGGTATTGCCTATATGTTATTGCTTACTGTCTGTGGTTATTTCTGTGTTTTTGTTTGGCCGCTTTGTTTTTGACGCCGGTCCAGCGAGGTGCCAACATATATATGTGTAAACAGCGCTGTTTAGTGGAACACCGAATCATGGATAGGAACATCCCGAAGAAATGGTACTTGTTGCTGCCTCGCTTGGCGCTCAGCACTGAGGAGTTACAGCAAGGAAACAGAACTGATCGGCACGGTGTCAGTATAATGTGACTGGGTTGAGTGTCATATCTGGTGTCCTCGAAATGATGTTCCAGTGATGGCAGCACTTTGGTGGCATGGACTCCCTCCCACAAGAAGACACAGTGTATGCACGCACATTCTAGAGACTCCTTTACGTCATATAACTGATAAATTGTTGAGTAGGGCGTAAAACCCTAGCATACATCCATACATATTGGAACAGCTATATATATATAGTGCTGCATTACTGGAACACCAATACATACATAGTGTTGCACTATTGGACCATCGATATATATGTAGTGCTGTCTCACTGTTACACCAATGTATATACTGCTGCCTCGCTGAAACACCAATATATATATATGTATTTGCAGCCTTATTGTAACCCCGATGTATATAGTGCCTCGCTGAAACACCAACATATATATTTGCAGCCTAACTGTAACACTGCTATATATATATGCTGCCTCATTGTAATACCGATGTATATAGTGCAGCCTCACTGTAAGACCGATATATGTATATTGGCTGTGTCTTTGTAACACCGATGTATATAATGCTGCCTCACTGTAACACCGATATATATATTTACTGCTTTAATGTAACGCCGATGTACATAGTGCCACCTCACTGAAACACCGATACATATATTTGCTGTTTCACTGTTACATCGATATATATATAGTGCTGCCTCACTTGAACACCGATGTATGTAGTGCTGCAGCCTCAATGGAACGCGGGGGCCTCCGTGGCTCTGTTGGTTAGCGCGCTTGTGCAGCGTAACGACACAGAAGCCTCCCACCAAAGCAGTAGCTGTGAGTTCAAGCCCAGCCCATGCTGGCTTCCTCTCCGGCCATACTTGGGAAGGTCTGCCAGCGGCCTGCGGATGGTCGTGGGTTCCATCGGGCTCTGCCTGGTTTCTTTCCACCATAATGCTGGCCACCGTCGTATAAGAAATATTCTTGAGTACGACATAAAACACCAATCAAAAAAGTAAATAAATCGCTGGAACGTCAATATATATAGTCAGAGCAAGTTTAAATCTCCTGATATCTACCACATATTTGATCTATCACTAGATATAAAGTCTTTAAAAAGCTCTCAGTGATAAACTCAGTGATAAACTGACAGGCTTGATCCTATATATGCACGACCTTACATGCATGGCCTACATGTACAGTGCCACATGTATAGCAGGGCGCTACATACGTATTATAACACAGATTTTTAAAACATCGCATAATCTAAATCAACCCTGTCGTGCATTCATTGATCAAAAAAACTTTTAACACAAAACACCATTTTAACCTTGCTTTTACTTGTAATTGATATAGTCTATTCACTGGAGAGTAACACTGCCAAAAGGAATTGTGTACACACAGACACCACATACATGTAAAATACAATTAAAAATGGGAGAAAAGAAATAGCGGAGTAAACCACCGCCCTTCACTGGCTATCGGTATCAAAAAGCCTTCCTGACTTAGAGCTGTAGCCGACCCAGCGATAACCGGGATCGAGCCTGCGTCTTCGCTCGTCAGACTGGGGCGATCGGCCGCCCCGAGACCAACACTCGGTGAGCAGTAATCAGTTAACATCATACATGCACTGTGTTGAGGTCATTAGATGAACTAAGCCTATTAACGTGTTCAACATAAAAAAGTGATTTCTGTATATCAACAGGTTATATGTAGCCTAATCTCCTTAATATTTTTTGGAAAAATGAATATTTCTTTTTGTTATCTTTGAAACCATTTTCTTTCCGCTTGAGGCGACGTCTGAACAGTCTTTTATAGATGGACTTCTTCTTCGGAGCTGAAATCATGAAACATTTGTTATCATTACACAGTGCTTACCATCACCGGGTACGATGAAGGCATATGTGCAAAATTAAGATATCATGCAATAATGAGGCATCTTTCTCGAGCACGATTTGGACCAAAGCTGGACCGACCATTGCTCTCCTGTAACATTTGCGTACTGTGTTGCAGCTATGATCCTCATAAATCGTCATCACAAAGTCAGAAGTGAACACTACACGCCTAGGCTCGAGTTACCACAAAGTCAGGAGTGAACACTACACGTCTAGGCTCGAGTTACCACAAAGTCAGGAGTGAACACTACACGTCTAGGCTCGAGTTACCACAAAGTCAGGAGTGAACACTACACGCCTAGGCTCGAGTTACCACAAAGTCAGGAGTGAACACTACACGTCTAGGCTCGAGTTACCACAAAGTCAGGAGTGAACACTACACGGCTAGGCTCGAGTTACCACAAAGTCAGGAGTGAACACTACACGGCTGGGCAGAGTTACTTTGGGCGGGAAAGTTTCCCCACAAATCGTCACCACAAAGTCAGAAGTGAACACTACACGCCTAGGCTCGAGTTACCACAAAGTCAAGGAGTGAACACTACACGGCTAGGCTCGAGTTACCACAAAATCAAGGAGTGAACACTATACGGCTAGGCCCGAGTTACCATAAGGCCAGAAGTGAACACTGCACGGCTGGGCCAGAGTTACCACAAAGTCAGAAGTAAACACTACACAGCTAGGCCCAAGTTACCACAAAGTCAGGAGAGAACACTACACAGCTAGGCCCAAGTTACCACAAAGTCAGGAGAGAACACTACACAGCTAGGCTCAAGTTACCACAAAGTCAGGAGAGAACACTACACGGCTAGGCCCGAGTTACTTTAAGCGGGAAAGGTTCCTCACTGCATGACATCTAAATACACATGTGGCCATTTCCTTTTTTTTTTCTTTTTTTGATTTTGATTTTTGTTTTTATTTATTTATTTTTTTTTTTTTTCATTTTTACGCCAGTCCACGAGAAATCAAAATGGTGGTAATTTTAAGGGGAAAACCGGTAGGCGTACCTGGATAGCCTGACCCTTAACATCTTTGCATCAGTCAAACAGAACCCTATATATATACACCATATACCATATATAAATGATATCGTTTATATAATAATCCTTTTCCTGTCAAACTGAGAATCATATATATACACTGTGTACAAAAAGTTTATCTCGTCATGACAACATACATACTTTGACACAACAAACTCACCCATTGGCAGAATGACTTCGAAACAGGCAAAAAGTTCCAAACATGAACACCAAACGTCTCGATCACATATTGCTTCTCACTCTATCCACTTTCTCCAAACTTATTAAACTGAGTTTGCCCGAAATGACGTGGTTTCAGCCAAAGCGCCTTGATTCACGAATCAAATGATTCGAAAAATTATTTACGTTTACACTTTGGCTACAAACAAGACAAACTAGCCTTTACACTTGCTTAGAATTTGACCCTATTGGCCCGCAAGAAATAGTCCAGAAAAATAAATGGGTATCTGTTTGAGCGAGATTCCCATGTAGGACACAAAAACATAACTCACGCGTTTGAATATCCCCTTGTGTGTCTTTTGGATCCGCTGTTTTAATACCGTCGTCCAGAGGCACGTCCTGCGAGGAAAGAAAATGAGAGTGACTTTCATGCCAAAAATGATAAGAGTGACAAAGAATTGCATGAACGATGCATGAAATGATTGAGGCGTAATCCCCCCAATGCGTATATCCTTTGTGCTCTCAGACAGAGGCGCCCAATCGCATATCTTTTCTTCTGAAAATTTAATTTTTCATTGGGGAAGACCAAATCTCTCATTATCCATGCATTTATTTTAGACTTTCGCATGAACTTTCATTCGTGCGGCCGTCTTGTGTTCTTTACTTTCTCACTGGTACGCTTCCATCGGCGTTTATTGGGCCGTCTGTGTGTTCTTCACGTTCTCACTTGTCAGCTTCCACCGGCGCTCATGTGTTCTCAGCTTTAACCAATAAGACGTGCACTCGTGTGGAAAAGTTCGTCAGTAATTGCCAGTGGTTTACGCCGGGCATTTCGCACGATAACCTCTAGCCAACATAGCTGTCATACAGATATAGGTGAAAAATTCTTAAATATACAAGCGTTTAATAACAAACAAATAAATAAACAAGTCATAACTGTTAACTTGCCTCCATATTTGCCGTCGACACTCCATTGTTGGACTCTCCCAGAATTACATGTACCCACGAATCAAAGCCGGCCATCAAGGGAGCATACTCCGTGTACAAGTATGGCTGTAACGGAATTTCAACGGATGGTTGTATGATTGGAGTTTAAATGTGATTTTCCAAGTGTTAGTGTGTGAATGTCAAATCCATTTAAAGACGCCTGACGATCAATTGAAAATTAACTTATTTAGGGTTAAGTGAAAAGAACTGTTTATTTATTTATTCCAATTGCATGGAGCCTCAGACCGCACAAAGGAAATATTGTTAGTTTGGTGGCTGCGGATGCCATGGATGGAGGAAACTAGGGATATAGAGCTTGACTGGAGGAAACAATGGAGGTAGAGCTTGATGGAGGAAACGAGGGGGATAGAGCTTGACTGTAGGAAACCACGGGGGTAAAGCTTGATGGAGGAAACGAGGAAGCTAGAGAACATGATTGTAAGATATCACGCCAGGACGCCAGCGAGGGCCTGTAGCACTTGTTGATCGGGAGAATGTGTATTTAACGGGTGATGGCTGTTAGATGTGAGAATTTCTGATAGTTGCATGGTCTACATGTATATATGCGGCTTTAAGGTTTGTCAGGTACCTGCCGAAAGACGGTGGTTTAGGTAAGGTGCAGGTAAGTCAATTCTCTACAGCTGTAGAATCAATGGTTTGGCGCGCCGCGGGTCGGGGACGGGGAGATGTGACTCAGGGAGGCCTAAATTGAGGTCTATCGTTGGACTTACAGCGAGACTGCGGTACACCTAGGCCAGTTTGTCTATTTCTCTTACATATCTGATACATTATGAGATACTTTTTTTAAAATTTTAATTGAATTTTGTTGTAAGAAAACTTTTTTCTTGTCGCACTGGTCCCAGAGAGGATCATGTCACTTTAAATATTGCTAACACGGTGACTAAGCTATACACCCTGCTGTTGTCAGATGGCGGAGGCGTCTGTGAGTCTCTCTCCCTTCATCACACCAGGGAAAGATTGTAATTGTATATGGCGCAAACACGCACGCAAATGTTTATATAAATGCTTAGAGTCACCTATGCGGTCGCTGTTAGTTCACTCCAGCTCATGCTGGCTTCTTCTCCGGCCATACGTGCATGGGAAGGTCCGTCAGCAGCCTGCCGACGGTCGTGGGTTTCCTCCGGGTTCTGCTCGGTTTCTTTCCCACATAATTCTGGCCGCCGTCGTATAAGTGACATATTCTTGAGTACGGTGTAGAACACCAATGGAATACATAAAAAAATCATTATAGATGTTTAGTCCTTCATGAATATTTGATAGTTACTTAACACCATTCTCAGATCAAAACTTTTCCCTCCTTGATGATTGCTGTCTGTCTGTAGAAAAAAACGCTTTACTAATCGAAAGAATGTGGATATCCTATACAATATCTACATTTATGTCCCGCCTTGTATGGCATTTGACAAAAATCTGGTGTTGATATAAAAAATCTTGTGCACGCACAATGCAACATAAGTTTCCAAGTTGATTCGTAGTCATTCTATAAGCTAGGTGTCATATTCAAGAGCACACTTCAGCTCAAGCCAAAATTCTTAAATCTGATACTAAAGATTCAGCAGGGAAGGTCAGCCTGCTGAGAAGGGTTGTGACGCAGTAAGTACATACCTGGCCATCTTCGTGGTCCTCGTCGATGAGCCTGGACCAGCCGCGCATGGAGCCACTGGGCGCGGGACGTGCTGACCACTGACCGGGGGATTTAACCGTTATTTATCTATAGCTCCTCTCGCTCGAAGCGAAGACGAAGAGTTGGCGTTGTTCCCGGCTGCTCGTTAATTAAGCATCTGTGTAATTAATTAAGGGCAATATAGCACATATTTACGCCAGGATATATCCCATTATATTGGCCTACGAATCGTATCCACGGCTATATACGTTATGTCGTGTGCCGTTATGTAACAATATGTGTATGGCGACATGCCAAGTCTGTCAGTTAACGATGTTTATAAAACAATCATACATTGTTCAGAGGACGTGTTAACTTTTCACGATAACAAATCGGCATATCTACCCATCAACACATGTTATGTATATCGACGTGGTTTTGTCATTGTTCGCACATTAAAATCAGTATGCAAGCATTTGTGGCTGCAGACTGCAGGTTACGACAACCCTCCCAATGAGTACGATGGAGATTCTGTTCCAAGATGGAGATAATAGGCCTACATACACGTACATGTACGAGTATTAATCTTGGCTTTTCTTCACGCTTATTTATGTGTCTACAGCTTTACTGTTCAGTCAGAATTTCATATGATCTGTTGAACAATGTGTTACTGTCTTACGTATGCCGTAGATCTATATAGACCTACTCATCAATATTTCGCCCCTGTGCTGGGCAACATTCCGAAACATATGAAGCCAGGAAACCGAACCGAGCTCGCAGGAAACCTCATCAGGGACCGCACCTTGTCAGGGACACCTGATGCCAGACCACAGTTAGGCCAGCGAAAGTTGGAACGACCGGCTTCAATGGTCCAAATGTTGACGCAGGAACAGAAGCCTGACGTTCAAACACAATTCATAGACACCACGATTACAGCAATGAGATGAAATATTCTGAAGCATGCACGGCTCAAAAAATAATTAGCTAAATAAATGAGTAAATTTACTGAGAAAAATGTATTTGGTTTCATCATTCCGCGCTATACATATAATTCCCATGAAGCATTATGCATCCTGAGACATGATTTAAGGCAAAGATGAGGACACCAGCTGACCAGCCGACAAAAAGAGGTTATAAGGAAAGAGATTATGTTGTGCTTTCAACTTTGGGCCATGTGTGTTTGTTTGTTTATATCTACTTATGTAGACATCTTTTCCACATAGTTCGTCCAGTCATAACAAAACCAATCAACCATTAATCCTTAATGCCAAACAACCCATAATCAATTCATGTTATGAAAATGCACGTATAGGTACTCAACCTTCACAGCGTTTTTCAGTCTGTAATTTTAAGATGTTTAATTGAGTTTCTGATGAAACAAAGAATTGTCAGATTGATTTACTTATCTGACTGTAGTTTAAAATAAAAGACAACCCATGGCTGAGGCACTGTTGATTACAAACATTCTCAAATTCTCCCTTGAATGTAAAAACCTGTTTGAAAATGCATGAATTCGTTGCTGAATTATCTTCGTTTGAAGTGTGGAGTATTGTGCTGCTGGCTGGGGATCTGAAGGCGCCCATGCTTTTAATCTTATGAGGGAGTGACCAATCAGAGAGCTGGGAGATATGAACTGTTTATAAATTGTGACGTAAATGTTCTGAGTTGTCTGCCAATGTAACGTAATAGCCAACGAAGCGAACAATTTAGACAACACACATGTACCGGTATGTGTGAGAAACTAGACGATACACAGTTGTCTTACGTAATTATCCGCCCTTTTTTACACCCTTAAGATGCGAAAAAAGCTTTGACCGTCTCGTGCGAAACGTTCTCCTTCCGGTGATCGGGCTGAAGGCCGGCTGGAAAACCAGGCAGGCCAGAAAACCCGGCTCAGAGGCTACCCAGGTGTATATGAATGGCAATTACTGGAAAAGTACTGCTGGGGTCGTAATAAACTCTACGGATTTGGAGAGAATGGATTCTAAGCTATGTGTGCATACCAAATTTTCCCCGGAATTAGTCGATTTTAATGCAGTTAGCCTACCCCGCAGAGAGTCGATCGCTATAAACCGAGATTGCCCGACCGAGTGTTTTGTAATCGGCCGTAGCTCCTGTTGTGTGTACAATGGTATGATGCATCAGGGAAAGGCTGGACTGATAATACATGACAACGTTGAATGGGTTACAACTGCATTATTTTACCCCAAAACTAGGTAAAATATCTATATATTAACGTTTTCCCCTAAGTTTTTCATGTGTTTGTAAGGAAATGAAAAAGTTTGATATTTTTGCGAAAATGCCATAGATATATGCAAGAACAATGGCGAGACCGACTTCTTTCTTTTTTTTTTTTCTTTTTTTTTTCATATACCGAAAGCATTTAAAATAGCCCTGTGAGGTGTTTGAAGCGAGCAGTGGTTCTCTGGGTACGCCTTACCCGCTGACTGTAGCCCTGAATATGGCTGCTTTTGCGAAACCACCTAGACGCCCAAATTATTTAATGTTTTCCACAAAACAGCAATCATCTGAAAGCTTTGTACCTGGACAACGAAAACAGAACAGCTTTTACGACATGTAACAGTAATGTCCATTGTTTGCGGCCTCTCCCTTTAATGAAGCGCACCAGTCGCCCTACAGAGGGATGCAGGTCTAGTAACCCATGGAATTGTAGTGCCCTTTATCTAAACAATAGAAGTAATGATGAATAACCATTCACTTGTGGGGAAGTTGGTCAGCCACTTTCCAACGCTGCCTGTTTTATGCCGGGCACTGTCGATTAATTCACCCATAAGACTCACCACCATTGTATAAATCCAAACAATAAAAAAAGTATATAAAAAAGAAGATTTCCAAGGAATGTTATAAAAAAAAGTCCACAAATTGTCATGTCTTCATACGTGTCAGGAGAAATTACCTCCGCGTTTGGAAAGTTAAGTCGGCTTTCAGACCTATATAGCAAGCTACAAGACAGTGTACTGAACGACTACTTGATCTGACTTCAGTGGTTTAATTTGTTTCACTCCAGATCTAGCTAGTGGTATGTCAGTAAAGAGAACTGCTGCTTAATCTAACTTCACTGAGGTTGGAATCCGCCATAATTCTTGCGTGAACAAATTGTACCGGAATGTAAAGTCGTCAGATGAAATAGTCCGTGCATATAGACTGCCTTTCGCTTTACATTAGGAAGCGGAATGTGGCTGAGTGATCAGAAGCGCCTGTAATTAAATCTCTACGACTCGCAAACTGCCGTGGTTAGGCAGTTTGTAGGTAGGAATATATGTAGAACATGTAAACGCCACCTACATGTATTATCAATTTAACAGTTTCTTGCCTTTAAATCGGTAGAATATACCAATCCCGGTCTTAGCTCTCACCATTTGCGGGAACTGGTACAACAAGTGGTCGATGCCGTGTGACCGTTTGTGCCACTCGTGTGACCGTTTCAAGACCACATATCTTTCACCGATGTGGGGCGAATACCTGTATAAGCTATAGAGGACCTCATTGCCGCGGGTTGATAAAAACCGGTAGTATGCTGGATTATGGAAGGGGTCCAGCATGTTAGATAGGGAGCGTCACCTTTTTATGTAAGGTATGACCGACTATACTCTAAACTCTGCTTCTGACGCTGATATGTTTGAAATTGTTTTCATGTTTTGATATAATATAACCCTAATAAATGAAATATATTTATCTTTTGTAACTGGCATAAAAAGCAATATAGTCCATTCTCGGAGATGGTAGCGATGGCTCTGTTACTGTCCGCATTGTGTTCAAACCGCATGGGGCGCGACTATTGTAAAACAAATTGCTCTCCACGTCCATTGTCATGCATGCCACGAGTTATTTAACAAATATGACGTCACCCGAGGCAATGAGTTCTACTTGTCAGAAAGAAAGTTATGGAGAACATTATGAACTAGAAAAGGTGATTTAACTAACCCAAGCCCCAATTAGGGAATCTTAGAAAGGTGAATGGAAAGCAAAGCTGTTCGCCATTCTATTCTGATGTTAGGTCGATGTACCTCACCTAAGTATCTATGCAGTCATCTGGTGGAAGTGATCACAGACAGCTCCCCAATTACAATATAATTTATTTTTAAATTATGAAAAAAATTAAATTGATTTTATTTTATTTCAAATTAAAATGTTTTAATTTAAAGTAAAAAACAAAGCCATCTCAGCTACATGCCGAATCTGCCCAGAGAAAGTGAAAATATGAAGTACCACGCACATTCCTCAACAAGCTACGAAAGAACCTATCTCGCCTTTGAATAATTTGCAACCGGATGCATTCAATGTCGAAAAGAAAAATCCTACTTATGATTAAAAATTATGATTTAACCGCTGGTTAAATCACATTTCGTTTGTGCTTATCCTGTCATATACAGGAATGTATGTAGGCCTTGTTGGCTCATTGACCTAGTGTAAGCTACCGCGAAATGTATGTTAGCTTTTAATTTATCTGTCCTCCACAGCCCCAATAACCTTGTTATGTAGGCCTGTATATGTATGTATGTGAGTAGGTTATCCTCTTAGAATATGCTAAAAACATTATCTTTGCAGCCTACACTGTGCCACGCATACATAAAGTCCGCTTCCGTTTATTATTAAATGACTTGAGAAATGTAAGTTGTGGCGCGCACTCATTTTCCCGCCAAAATTTTGATGCGACGGGTGTTGTGCTCTCAGCTGATCCTCGCCATGAAGAACAAAGGTGGCTGCAAAGGGAAAGTCCCATCCAAAAGTGGTTAGTTGTTATATTCGTCGCCGATACGTAGCAGTCTCTTCACACTTTCGGTCGGTATAGCAAGGATGACATTCGCGAGCTAGTGGCGAAAACAGCAGCGTTCCTCAAGAACACGGCGGTGAAAGCATTATCAAAATAACATGGAAGTTAATAGGGAACTCTGCTTCACGGCATCATAAGTCCAAAACAAGCTTTCGTTAACGTTCACAAATTACATGCTATGCAGATTGCTCTGTAGTAAAACACACTGTAATTTGTGGTTGTTATGAGCCGTAGCTCTGAGAATATTGGCCAGTGTTGTTCATTTTCATTCATATATATATGTCAGTATTTCTTTGGTTAAACTGTGCTTGATTGACAGGTGATGCACACAGTCTGGGTTGTACATTTCAGACTTGGCCAAGACCGGTGGAATTCCCCTTGTGCATGACTTTAACGAGAGCGAGGTTGAAGCGGTGCGGACAAGCTTGTTAGGCTGGTATGATGACAACAAGAGAGATATGCCGTGGAGAACAAGGGTATGAGAGACAGAGTTATAAACCAGACGCATGTAAAATCCCTCATCCCTCATGTGAAAAACTTGTGAAAGGACAAACCTGGTACACTTAGAGCATGACATCCTTCAGAAGGTTTTTGTGTGTAATTCAACCAGAATAAATGGCCAGTTTGAAGAAAAAGGGATTTTGTAGAAATTAACATTGTAGACAAAAAAACCCTTTATCCAAATCCCAATAAAACTTTGATTTGGAGAGTCACTCAGGTTAAGGATAGCTTTACAAGGGGAGTGCTTTATAGGAAGTTATATAGGCTCTAATAGCCTGTGACACTTTGTTATCCCAAAGAATGTGATGCGAGAAGATGTAGCAGTCAGGTTGTCTGTCTGTCCGCCCTTCTGTAATCATTACTTTTTCAACGCATCTCTGTGACCACGAAAAGATGTGTGTACGCTATTAGAGATGTGCTATGTAGGTTTTTCCAGAGTTATTGCCCTTTAAACATAGTATGCAAACTTGTGAGAGATGCAGTGAGTGGAAATTTGTTTTTTATTTAGGAACCATTTTGGAATTAAATAAAAAACACCACTTGCCAATTGGGTGAATAGATAGACAGTCTGCTCACCAAATAAAAAAAACATTAAAGTTAACTTTGAACAATAGTCGTGAGGGGTATCAGGGTAGTGTCCAGTCAGTGACAGATCCATTTGAATAATCACTGCTGTTCATGGTTGAAGTTTCACGTCACCAAAATATTTCTTCTTCTTTTGACAGTAATATGAGTGGACTTACCTTTGCTTTGTTATCAATTTGGCAAGTAAGACAAATGAAAATTAGCTACATTGGTGAGGAGATTGATATATTTACTGGCAATAACATTTGAATTTGATGCTTATGGCGAGTTGGAAACTATTTTTTTTAGGTCTGTAGTGAATGCTTTTTGAGCTATACACTGGTGATATGTTGACTGCTCACTCCCTGTCTTCCACTTCTTGGTAAATACATGAGCAATCACAGCTTGAGGAAATGTTAGAGGGCCAAGTTCGTGACCATGTGATACTGAATCCTTTGTTGTGGAAATGTTTGAGGGCCAAGTTCGTGACCATGTGATACTGAATCCTTTGTTGTAATAAAGTATTGTTATGAGAAGTATGTTAACAGAACAGTCCAAATTTGCCTGAAGTGCCCAGACAGCTTTTCACACGTCAGTGATGTATCATGGGCGTAATGCTGTAAAATAGCCTGTATAAACCTGGCACTTGTCTCATTTTTAAGTATTTCAACTAGTATTAATGGCAGTATTGGAAATTTTGTATTTTGTGTGTGTTCTTAGAAAAAAATGCGGAATCTAAATGTATATTTTATATCGGCAACACAAGAAGATACTTCTGTGTCCTGTAAAAATGATGATTTAACCTACTGCCAAAGTGGTGAAAGAAGGCTTTGGGCCAAGGTGATAAAAGATAAGACATAGCCTGTCTTTTGGATCCAGTCTGAAGGTTTTTTAAGGCCTGTTTTAGCAGTTTTCCCTTTTTCTCATTCCAGGCCAAAACAACCACAGATTCTAATCAGAGAGCTTATGCAGGTGAGTAGGAGAGTACATGTTTACTGCAGAGTTCAGCATACAGCTGTCAGATTTTGGATGGACTGTGGTAATGCTATAAGAAAAACAACTTCTACATTGTCGGATAAATGTTCATATGGTGTGCAAAGTATGAAATCTGTGACAGTTTCATTATATTGCTGAGGTAATGTCTCTCGTTTTGTGTGTGATGTAAATAATCTCAGACACCTATGTTAAATTTTTCATGTTGTCTGTCATTTTATATGTGTTATGTACGATCTTCAACAGTGTCTTGTATTTCAGATGTAGTTTGGAAATTTTTGACAGGTTTCTTTCAAGTACATGGATTTTTGTTGTAGTATTGGTGTCTGTTGTTGTGTGTGGTGTGTAAAATCTTACTCTACTCATATTTGTAGTTTTCTTGTAGTGTGTGAGTCTCTTTTTTTTGTGATGTATAAAATTTTCAACGACTGTTTCATTTTCGCTCTAGTTTGGGTGTCAGAAATCATGCTGCAACAGACTCAGGTGGCAACAGTGAGAGATTACTACACCAGGTGGATGAAGGTAAGATTACCAAGTGGATGAAGGTAAAATTACCAGGTGGTCACATAGACAGTGAGAGATTACTACACCAGGTGGATGAAGGTAAGATTACCAGGTGGATGAAGGTAAGATTACCAGATGAGAGATTACTGCACCATGTGGATGAAGGTAAGATTACCAGGTGGTCATACACCAGGTGGATGAAGGTAAGATTACCAGGTGATGACATAGACAGACGAAGGTGGATGAAGGTAAAATTACCAGGTGGTCACATAGACAGTGAGAGATTACTACACCAGGTGGATGAAGGTAAGATTACCAGGTGGATGAAGGTAAGATTACCAGGTGGTCACATAGACAGTGAGAGATTACTACACCAGGTGGATGAAGGTAAGATTACCAGGTGGATGAAGGTAAGATTACCAGATGAGAGATTACTGCACCATGTGGATGAAGGTAAGATTACCAGGTGGTCATACACCAGGTGGATGAAGGTAAGATTACCAGGTGATGACATAGACAGACGAAGGTAAGATTACCAGGTGATCACATTGACAGATGAAGGGAAGATTACCAGGTGGTCACATTGATAGATGAAAGTAAGGTTACCAGGTGGTTACATTGATAGATGAAGGTAAGGTTACTAGGTGGTCACATTGACAGATGAAGGTGAGATTACCAGCTGGTGACATTGACAGATGAAGGTAAGATTACCAGGTGGTCACATTGATAAATGAAGGTAAGAATGTGGCCAGTGGTACCATTTACAGTATAATCTAGGGCCATGTCCCGCAGTTCACAGTATAATCCAAGGCCATGTTCCGTAGTTTACAGTATAAACAGGAGCCATGTTCCACAGTTCACAGTATAATCCAGGGCCATAGTCCACAGTTTACAGTGTGGATTGTAACTGACGTGTTAGATGAGAACTCCAGAACTGCTGCTATAACTTCCCGAATGTTACTACAAACATGATTTCTTGGAGACCAGAACTTGATATGCCCTGTAAGATTTATTTATTTGATTGGTGTTTTACGCCGTACTCAAAATTATTTCAAGATGGCGACCAACATTATGGTTGGAGGAAACCGGGCAGAGCCCTGGGGAACCCACGACCATCCACAGGTTGCTGGCAGACCTTCCCATGTACGGCCTTAGAGGAAGCCAGCATCAGCTGGACTTGGATTCACATTGCCCGCATTGGTGGGAGGCTTCTGGGTCATTGCACTGCGCTATTGCTCTAACCGACTGAGCCACGGAGGCCCTCCCTGTAAGAAGAAAAGATACTTCATTCCTGCTGAAAAGTCTACTCACTCCAGTTTGTAGACATCCTTTGTAGCCAAAACATGACAGTGGTTTTTAACAGATTAGGATTTCAGAATATGTTTATTGGGTTGTTATTTACTTATGGTCTTCCTGAAATATTAGATCCATATATCAGGTCATTTAAAAAAAGTATATTTCTTGGAACTCATCCACCAAAAAAGGGCCCTACTCAAAAATTTTTATTGGGATTTTTTTTAATAGTCCCACCCCTGCCCCATGCAGCACCACCTCAGCCCCAGCACCAACACCGCAGCCACTGTAGCACCACCCCAACCCCAGCACCACCACCCCAGCCTCAGCACCACCCAAGCCCCATGCAAGACCACTCAAGTCCCATGCAGCACCACCCCAGTCCCAGCCCCAGCCCCAACACCACCTCAAACCCAATGTGACACCAGCCCAGCACCATGCAGCACCACCCCAGCCTCATGCATCACCACCCTAGTCCCAGCACCACCCCAATCCCGTGCAGCACCACCCCAGCCCAATCAGCACCACCCCAGCCCCATGCACCACCACCACAGGCCCAGCACCACCCCAACCCCATGCAGGACCAACCCAGCCCCATGCAGCACCACCCCAGCACCACTCCAGCCTCATGCAACACTCCAGCCTCACGCAGCACCACCACAGTTACATGCAGCACCACCACCATAACCCCAGCACCACCACCACCATAACCCCAGCACCACCACCACAGACCCAGCACCACCACCATAGCCCCAGCACCACTACAGCCCCAACAGCCCCAGAACCAGCCCAGAATTTGAGGCAACACCACAGCCCCATGTAGCACCACCCCAGCCCCAGCACCACCACCACATCCCCAGCAGCACCATCACAGCCCCAGCAGCAACACCCCAGCCACATGCAGCAACACCCCACCCCCACCCCAGCCTCATGCAGCACCACCACCACAGCAGCACCACCACCACAGCCTCATGTAGCACCACCCCAGCCCCAGCACCACCACCACATCCCCAGCACCACCATCACAGCCCCAGCAGCAACACCCCAGCCCCATGCAGCACCACCCCACACCCACCCCAGCCTCATGCAGCACCACCACAGCAGCACCACCACCACAGCCTCATGTAGCACCATCCCAGCTTGATGCAGTACTACTGCAGCCCCATGCACCACCACAGCAACACCACCAGAGCCCCAGCACCTCCACCATAGCCCCAGCAGTACAACCACAGCCCCAGAACCAGCCCAGAATTTGAGGCAGCACCACAGCCCACATGTAGCACCACCTTAGCCCCAGCACCACCCCAACCCCATGCACCACTACCCCAACCCCAGTAGCACCACCACAGCCCCAGCAGCACCGTCACAGCCCTACCCCAACCTCGTGCAGCAGCACTACCCCAGCCCCACCACAGCCTCATGTAGCACCAACCCAGCCTCACCAACCCAGCCAGAGCAATACCACCACTGCCCCAGCATCACCACCCCAGCCCCAGCATCACCAACACAGCCCCGTGCAGCAACACAGCATCATACAGCACCACCCCAGCACCACCACAGCCCCATGCAGCACCCCAGCTTCATGCAGCCCCACCCCAGCCCCACCCCAGCTTCATGCAGCACCACCCCAGCCCCACCCCAGCCACATGCAGCACCACTCCAGCAGCACCACAGCAGCACCACCACAGCCTCATGTAACACCATCCCAGCTTCATGCAGTACCACTGCAGCCCCATAGCAACACCACCACAGCCCCAGCACCACGACCATAGCCCCAGCACCACCCTAGCACCACCACAGCCCCATGCAGCACCCCAGCTTCATGCAGCATCACCCCAGCCCCATGTAGCACCATAGCCGTGTGCAACACAACCCCAGCCCCATGCAGCACCACGCTGATTGAAGAAGGCATGATGTGACCTTGACCATATCTTTTCACCTTGTGATCCTCAGAAATGGCCCACATTAGAAGAGTTAGCCAAAGCTACACAGGAGGTGAGTACATGTATATCACCGTGTCAGCTTGTAGTTCATTGTGTGTGTCTAAAATCTCTACGTCTGTCTGTCTGCCAGATGTTTGAAAACTTAAATCCCTGAAATCATTTGTATTGGAAATGGAAGTCCTTTGTCTGTAAACCGTATAGCATCAAGTTTTCATATTTTCTGGGGGTGGGAGGGAGGATTTCCTTACAACTACAAAAGATAGAAAAACAAGCAAAAGTTGTTCCTGTCTCCAAACATGATCATCCTCAAGTATATGTATATGTATTACAATGACTCACTGACAAAATGAGGAATACAATCAAAAGAGTTTGCAGCATTTGAGGATTTCTTTGGCCTTTCTCTAAACATAAGATCAGAAGGCAAAACGACATTGACATTTTGGGGGTTGAAATGTTGTAGTCTCTTGCACCTTATATTTTGGCATTTTATAATATTTCTTTTTTACCCAGGAGACCCATAAACTTTTGCTTTTTGACTGTGTTAAAGAGACATGGTCAACCAAAATTTGGAATTTTCAACAAATTCTGATTGCGACGTCTTGCAGTTCGCTCATAAACTAAATCAGTCACAATGAAATAAAAAAAATATTAATTGAGTATGTAGCTTATACGGGCCTGGGCAAGTTCTGTCGTTATTCGAAATTAATACAAAAAAGGCGGGCCATGTTCAGCGTTTAACACTGCCTCAACAACAACAACAACGTTTGCACCCACCTATCAGTCAGTGTAGTTTTGTGACAACTGACCACCAATTACAACTCGAGACTTTCTTGTCAGTCTGCTGAGATCTCTTTTATGCCTCTTTTTTGCTGATCCTGTTATGAGCGAGCTGTAAGTCCTTCTCTTACATGTGTGATCAGCCACGTTTGTTTACATATGAAGTTTACCAAGTGCTGTACGCATGCTCCAGTTCCACTGAATTGACATCCCCTTATTTAAATATTCTGGCAGACTTTTCACTTTTCAGTTGTATTTTGTTATTATTAAACATTCACTTAATGTACGCTGCTGGGGTTGAAATAAACAAAAAGCTTGTAACTTTTACTTCTTGAGAAAAATAGCTAATAATCATGTCATTCTGTAATAACGCTAAAATACCTATTTGGGCGACGATGTCTCTTTAAAAGGCGATCTGGATGGTATAATAGAATATTCCCGTTTTAAGCTGCTGTAGGTAGTCTTTCCATTTGACAAAGAGCTATGTGTTACCTTCAGGACGTGAACACGATGTGGTCAGGGTTGGGATACTACTCCCGAGGCAGACGACTGCTTGAGGGTGCAAAAAAGGTAACGACTGAGCAGATGGTGTCAAGCTGGAAACCAGTATTAGCCTCACATGATTCTCGTGCTTATATTATTGTACATTCATTTTGAAACAATTAAGCCACTAGTTTTTGCTTTTTTAGCAGTTAGGTTGGCAGTGTATTTATGTTTTAGGCCATACTCAAGAATATTTCTCTTATACCACGGCGACCAGCATTGGGAGGAAACCGGGGGAAACCAGCGTCCATCTGCAGGTTGTTACCTGGCTACGTTTTCAAAGAAATTCATGTACTAGCACTCAATCAGCACAGATCAGAAGACTTGACCTAGGACTGAACTGATTTTTCATGGGAATCACTGTACAACAAGGTAGGATGCAGAGAGCCTCTTCTGTGTATCCACAATCGGGCTGTACTGATGACCATCCGCAGGTTGCTGTCGGACCTTGCCACGTACGATCGGAGAGGAAATCAGCGTAAGCTGCTCTTGAACTGACAGTGACCGCTTGGGTGAGAGGCTCCTGGATCATTGCGCTGAGCTAGCATGCTAACCTCGTCAGCCGAGGAGGCATTGGCTTGCCAATATATGTCTGGAATATCAGTAAAACTTGAGAATATATCATTGATTGTATGAAAGTACTCATTTGTGGTGAATGAGTGAATTACTATATAAGTAACTAAATAACCAGTGTGTTGTACTTCGTCTTGTTGAGATCAGGTTGTTGAGGAGTTGGATGGAAAGATGCCGGAGACTGCTGAGGATCTAGTGAAGACATTACCTGGTGTCGGCAGGTATACAGCAGGAGCCATAGCCTCTATAGCCTTTAATCAGGTGAGACCTGATGAAGACATTACCTGGTGTATGCAGGTACACATTGAATGGGGACTCGCAGTTGTACTTTTGTAGGCAGAACATAGACCATGTGAAGGTGGGAATTGCACTGCATCAATTATTTCATGTGTTATGATCCTTAGAAAATTGAATGGGTGCATTTAGTTGAAGATGTCATGATGCAATCGGTTTGTTGAGTACACTGTACCCCAGGGGATTGATCATCTTCTCATGGCTCTTGTTTTAAGAATGTCCTCAGAAACCTTTACAAACGAGAACCTCAAGTTCCACTGCTCGGTATAATGTAGAACAGGAGTAGAGTTACTATAAGCGAGAACTCAAGAGAGAATGCTTTTTCTGAACGTAGTAGTTCAGGATTTATATCATCATCGTTGGAGTGAGGAGTAGGCAACAAGTAGACGTGTACATGTACACAGCAAATGGGAACAAAATAGATTACATGTATGTGTGACGTGTGTGGAGAGCAAAGTAGGCAGAAGTAACTATGGTTATAAAGCAATTGAGGTATTGTTGGAGCAGCATACATGCTGAAAATGTCATTAGTAGCACTGTGAGTTGTGGCTGAACTAAAGTCAGACAAATCTAGATACTTATAAACCACATACATCTGTGTGAAGACACGTTGCCTATTGACCCTGGTGTTACATTCAGACTGTACCTTGAAGTCATTGTATCTTCTGTGTGTTTTCTCCATACTTCGTTGTGAAGTCATTGTATCTTCTGTGTTTTTTCTCCATACTTCGTTGTGAAGTCATTGTATCTTCTGTGTTTTTTCTCCATACTTCGTTGTGAAGTCATTGTATCTTCTGTGTTTTTTCTCCATACTTCGTTGTGAAGTCATTGTATCTTCTGTGTTTTTTCTCCATACTTCGTTGTGAAGTCATTGTATCTTCTGTGTTTTTTCCTCCATATTTTGTTAGGGAGTCCCTGTATCTTCTGTGTTTTTCCTCCACGCTTTGTTATGAAGTCCTTGTGTCTTCTGTGTTTTTCCTCCACGCTTTGTTATGAAGTCCTTGTGTCTTCTGTGTTTTTCCTCCACGCTTTGTTATGAAGTCCTTGTGTCTTCTGTGTTTTTCCTCCACGCTTTGTTATGAAGTCCTTGTGTCTTCTGTGTTTGTCCTCCATACTTTGTAATGAAGTCCTTATATCTTCTGTGTTTGTCCTCCTTGCTTTGTAATGAAGTGTCCTTGTATCTTATGTGTTTGTCCTCCATGCTTTGTTATGAATTCCTTGTATCTTGTGTGTGTTTCCTCCATACTTTGTGATGCAGTCCTTGTATCTTCTGTGTTTGTCCTCCATGCTTTGTTATGAAGTCCTTGTATCTTCTGTGTTTTTGCTCCATACAGAAGACTGGGTTGGTGGACGGGAACGTTGTGCGGGTCTTGTGTCGTCTGAGGATGATTGGAGCAGACTGTACGAGCCAGCCGGTAAAGGACACGCTCTGGTAAACCTCACAACATACACACTTACATACAAACATATGGTCTGTAATCAGTCAACCTTGCATGGCTGATTTGTGTGGCCAAGTCCATATGCTGAAATGAGGGATGTGTTCAGGTACCTATCATGTTGACAGTTGATCCTCAGGTGAAATATTCTCAAGTACAGCGTGAAAAAACTATTGGATAAATTAACCTTAATTATTAATGTTTAACTGAGAATTTAAAAGATGTTGAAAATGTGACCCCCCCACATTCACAACATACTTTTTTCTGAAATTGTACTCTCAGTCTCTGGGCTGGGTTTGTAATCTCCCCTAAAATTTATTTGTATACAGTGTGAAATACTAATGAAATCTGAAGAATAAAGTTGCTGGTTTGTTTTTAACCAATCCTTAGTTTTTCATTTTGAAGAATTATTTACAGTTCTCTTGTTTAAAATTGTGTTAAGGGGACAAGAACATGAAAATTAGATTAAATCTGTAATACCTAGTAAAAAATGTGCTATGGAAAGACTGGCTAATGATCACAACAGACTTTAAGAAAAGAATTGCGATTGAATCAAGAATGAGAGCAACTTTGCATCTCAAGGCAGTCTTGCTGTACTCTGTGGTGGCTTTTACAGGTCTCATGCTAATAAACTAGTGGATCTGGAGAGGCCTGGCGATTTCAATCAATCCTTGATGGAACTGGGTGCCACTGTGTGCACGCCCAAGACCCCTTCCTGTGCTGAGTGTCCCGTCAGGTGGCACTGTAAAGCATACGCTCAGGTGAAGAAGTCACTGGTAATGTTTTATCCTAGGGCAATATAAACTCGGTCATGCTGTTGTTAGCAACACTTTACATGTATCTGTTCAAGAATGGAAACCAGGATTTACTAGACTTACACCACAACTGCAAACTGTCTTGGATAGAAGCCTGTTCAGTTTCAGCAATCTGGACCTCCTTGTTCAAGGTGATTTGCATTGTTGAATTCCGCCGAACTATATGAAGGACATGTAGTGGCAGGAAATCGTCCTTCAGCCACACGTAAATATAATAGTTTCCAGTGTTACTTTACACGGCCCAGATATACATTATAGGAGTAATACTGGGTGTATTTTGGGGGCTGCTTTGATCATCTCTATTTTAAGCTGTCTGCATACTGGATTATAGATGTTGACACTTCTTAATACTTTGGCGCTTCTTGTTGACCTCTTTCTCTTTTTATAGATATTTTTGGAAGTTTGTCACATTCTGGGTATCTAAGTTCAGCAAATAGATTCACTGTCCAAAACAAAGCTATTTGAATTGTAGACTGATATACTTAATAGTAAGTTTACATAATATTGGGTGCATGTATTTCCTCTGTAGGTTGAATATGAAAAGAAAGCAGCTGTGTCAAAGTGGACCAAAGCTAAGATGACAGATGAAGATAACAACCTCCCAGATATAGAATGTGGTGAGTGCAGATACGTGGCAGTTGTCCTGAATAGAATGTGGTGAGTGTAGATGCATTGCAGTTGCTCTGAATAGAATATGGTGAGTGCAGATACATGGTAGTTGTTCTGAATAGAATGTGGTGAGTGCAGCTACACGGCAGTTGTTCTGAATGGAATGTGGTGAATGCAGATACATGACATGTCTGAATAGAATGCAAATGCAGATATATGGCAGTTTGAATAGAATGTGGTGAGCGCAGATACATGGCAGTTGTTCTGAAAAGAATGTGGTGAGTTCAGATACATGGCAGTTATGAATAGAATGTGGTGAGTGCAGCTACATGGCAGTTCTGAATAGAATGTGGTGACAGGCTGTAATTTTTGGCGTGAACGATCATTCAGGTTATGTGGGAGTTAGGCAACATTGTATGGTGGTCGCTGGATTAGGCATACTGCTGCAAGAGTTGCTACTTGACTTATTTCAAAGAAAGAAATAATAAATTTCTGAAAACATGAGATTAGACACTTATGGTATATTTTAAAACTAAATTAAGCCTCTCTCAGTTGTGGGATGTCATTTCTGTATAGCAAAACTAAAATCACTTAAGTGTTCACAGACAATGGTTTCATATACACATATTCAGGCCGCGTGTAGTCCAATGATGTAGTTGGCTTTAGGGAATTATTTTAAAATTCTGACATTCATTGCAACCCTGAATCCTTCTCTCGAACTCAACAAAATCACTGCAGATCTCAAACTCGGCATCGATGAAACTGCTGTTGATGAGGTCCACGCAGATGTCAGGTTATGTGAGAGTGCAGATACATGGCAGTTCATCAGAATTGAGTGTACTGAATGCAGATATATAGCAGTTGTTCTGAATAGAATGTGGTGAGTGCAGATACATGGCAGTTCATCAGAATTGAGTGTACTAAATGCAGATATATAGCAGTTGTTCTGAATAGAATGTGGAGAGTGCAGATACATGGCAGTTCATCAGAATTGAGTGTACTGAATGCAGATATATAGCAGTTGTTCTGAATAGAATGTGGTGAGTGCAGATACATGGCAGTTCATCAGAATTGAGTGTACTGAATGCAGATATATAGCAGTTGTTCTGAATAGAATGTGGTGAGTGCAGATACATGGTAGTTGATCTGAAAATGTGGATGATAATGTTTTTGGAAGAAGATATGCATAATAAAAACATCAGATTTGTTAACAAACTTTACACAGTTGTTTATATTTTCAGCAGCAGATAGTTGCAAATTGTGTATTCCTGGTACAGAAGAGTGGTATCCAAGGTGAGACATCTCTGCATTAGTTTAAGGCTTTCCCAGGTGTAGAATTGCCACACTGGAGTAACTTCCCTTTATAATCTTATCATAAGCAGCAGGCCACACACTGCAATAAATTTCTTATTTATTCACACAGTAATGTTTGGCCTCACAGCACTGTTCCAAAATCTGCAAGTCCTACACCCTCTGCGCCAGATAGTCCTTGTCCCCTAAGAAAACCAGTCAAATTCCTGATAGGACATGACCGTTGCAATTTTTCCCAAATTTGACAAACAGCTCTCAGGGGTCAGATTCACCCAGTCAGAGGTCAGTGATTTATCACTACTTTTACCTAGTGTGCATCCGCCTCCGCCTCCTGAAAAACACACAAATTTATACCTGGAATGAAACTTTGAAGCCTGTCCTAAATAATACCACCCAACGAGCAGAAACACTGAAAATGCCTGGAGGAGCAGAAGAAATATGTGTGTAAATATCCAGGGTCTACATCCGTCCTTCCCAGGAAGCAGTAATTGTGGTGTGTAGCCAATTGCACAGCATGGCCAGTGGTGGTATGGATAATAGATTCATATTATATGTCAATATGTATGGCTTGGTTGTTCTGTTAAAGTCAGAGGTGAGTTGTCTTGAAATCTGGATGTTACTTCTTGTTCATTACGTAACCTTGTGAACTTGTTGTTTAGCAGATGCTGTAAATTCTCTTTCTGTTGTAGTGAAGGTGTGATGAACTACCCACGTAAAGCCAAAAAGAAACCCCCTCGAGAAGAAACTATGTCAGTCTGTTTGGTCTGCCGTCACAATGACGACAAATCAAAACGAAAATTCCTAGTATTAAAAAGAAAAGAAGAAGGTTAGTGTTTATGTTCATCTTTTGTGCTGATGGAGTCAAAAATGTTTCCATGTTTTATTTTTTCCTGATCCAACATTGGCACTTGAATTCAACCTAGTATAACCACTACTTATACTTAATACTAAAGTAGCACCCACCCCAGCCCCATCGCTAAGTCTTTTTTTCATCGATAGGGGTAAAGCTGAGCTCAAGTGAAGTTAAATTGAACGTCAATTGTGAGTGGATTTGATGACATCATAGTGGAAGGGATTTGCCAACAGGTGTATGCCAGAAAGAATCCTTAAGAAAATCGAATCCAAACCACATCTTGATAAGCTGCTTTCCTGAATTGTATCCTTCTTTCCTGATACATTGTATCCCTGATGTTTGTTCACGATGATTTTATTGAGCTAATCTAACCGACTGGTTTGGGGAAGAGAAGGGGGCGAGAGGCTTCTCCGTTGTTTGTTTGTGCCATGTCGCCATGGCGACTTGTTTCCATTGACTGAGGGTGGCATACTGTACCTGTACCCCGACAGACAGCAAGAGGACAAATTTGAAGTACCATTCCGTGGTAGCAGAAGTCCTTCTAGTTTGTTGAAGCTGCGGATTGTGTCCTTGCTGTATGAAGATAAAATCTGCTACACGGATTGGTGAGCTGTTTAACATTTGTGGGGCACCAGTGTTTGGTGGGTGTGATGCAAACAAGCCCCTCACTCTCTACTATTTCCTGCACCATTTAGTTAGATTAAGCTAAAGTGTGATTTCACTATTTTTTGTCAACTTTGATTTCAGGTTTGTTGGCAGGCCTGTGGGAGTTCCCGAGCCTTAAACAGGAAGGTGCAAAGAGAGAGGAGCCCGAGGTCTGGTTACAGACTAACTACTCAGTGTGTCTGCCAGCAGATACACAGGTAGAACATATAGGCCAGGTGAGTGCAGGTAGCATACACCAAGGTGATAAACATATAAACCAGGTGGGTGCAGGTAATAAGCATGTTGTCCAGGAGAGTACAGATAATAAAATTAGGGGCAGAATGAGTAAAAAAATATATGTTGGTTAGATTAATGAAAGACATCAAAAGTGTGCCAGGTGAGGAAATTAAAACATCAATCAGGTGAGTAGCAGAATTTACATGTAGGTAAAAGCCAAGGATGTGTAGAGAATTCATGAAGAAGATTAACATAGCTGTAGATTAATCAGATGGATCATGTAAAACGCTAAATATTCAAAGTCACATGTGGGGGAAGAAACGGGAAAATAGACAGGCACAAGGCCTAACAATATGATTAGCTAAGTGAGTGCAGGAGCAGAGTACAAAAAAGGAACACAGAGCTTTGTTGTCTAAAGAATTCAGACTAACAGATGTTGCATACTTAAGTTAGAGGCCTTCAGGTGAAGATCGGCACCCAGACCCCATGTGCTGCAAGATTTTGTAGAAAGGAAAATGCGTTTGGACGTACATTAATTTTACTTTTTGGCCTCCTTAAAGCACTGCCCTTCCACGTATGTTTGTGAGGTCATGAGTGGTACAGGTACAGTCTTTATTTGCAGGTTGTCCACCACTTTTCTCACATCACCCAGACCTACGTAGTGGACTGCCTGGCCCTGGCAGAAGAGGTGGAAGTAGGGGCAGATAACTTGGAATGGAAGTGGATGACTGGTCAAGAGTTTCTGACCTCAGCTGTATCCACAGCAATGAAAAAGGCAAGGTCATCTGTGAAAACGAGTGGTAAAGAAGAACGTGAGATTAACCCAAGCTTTGAAATAGGTGCCTGGCATGTGTGAAAACACCCTATTCATGAAAGTGGTATGGTCCAAATAATAAGTATCATGAAACAGTATTATCGTTATTAGAGATTACACTTTCTGGATATACTATTACTTAAATTCACTTTCTAAATGATATCTTCCAATCTGATATATTCAGCTAAGAGGGCAGTGTAGTTTCTAACCCTCAGGGGTAATTCATGTTGTCTGTAAAGTCTGCCACTCAGCTACCTTCTATTTTTGTAGGAGGCTTGTTGGTTGAATGGTCCGGATGGTTTTGCTGGCGATTTGGTGCCTGACTCCGAGGTTGTTGGTTCGAAACCCGGATAATTGTCAGCCAATTTTCAGCACTAGAACCTGTGCTACATCCAGAAAGGGTAATCTGTAATAATGATAATACTGTTATTTAAATTCACTTTGTAAATGACATCTAACAATCTAATAAATTACATGGACAACATGATCATACCACTTTATCCAAAGAGGTGTTTTAGAAATGCTACACACGTATTGGCAGGCTTGGAATGACCTTTGTGACATAACGCTTATTTTTTATAGTAATGATATTTCTGTCAGTGTAATACTGCAGCAGATATTAGTTGTCCTGGGTTTTTGATTATAATATGATTTGGTCCTCAGAGGTGACCCGTATTTATTGCGGTCAGTGTGTCTTGCACCCAGTGGACTTTCGGAACATACATCACTACCACCTGTGTGGTCAATGTGGTCGTAGTTCATTTAGGTACAAATACAATCGCTCATGTCTTATTACTTTGACGTCTTTTTTTTTTGGTTTCATAAGTACCTCAAGCATTTCAAACCCAACCTTATCCCACCCACCCCCCACTTCCACCCCTCCCCTGGTACACACCTGGTACCAGTGAGTGTATGTATGTGTACTAGTGTACTTCATGGACAGCTCTTAATGTGAACTAGTAGTGACAGTCTGTCATAAATAATTGCTCAAAGTAGAACAATCACTCAAGTAGAACATGTTTCAAATATTTATGAGTTTTGGTTTTTGTTTGGCAGGTCTTTAATGCGTTTGAAAAAGGGGCTGACAAGATTCCAGTGAAGGTAATGGTGGAATGAAGATCATATATTGGTTGTGTGGATACTGATGCGCATTACTTATTGAATAGTACTCTTGCTTACTTGTGATTGGGATATTTCACACTAGTTCAAAAGCTAAATATCTTGAATATTTATGATCAACCCCGTCTGAATTGTTTGAAAAATTGGATATATTTTTATATTGCTCTGTCGTAAAGTTCAATTGAAAAGGTTTTTCGTCTGAAGCTGACAGCTATCAGGCTAACAAGTTTGATTTCAGAACAGTTCACATGTAACACTTAAATGAAATAGCCACATATAGTGATGGATACAGGGTTTCATATCTGTTAAAAGGAGTCCTTTAAAAATTGAAATGAGAAAAGATTTGAAATCATCATATGATTTTATCATAAAAAATCAAATGTTTTTATCGTGAAATTGACACCTCAAAATATGTGTGAGAAATGCAATATTACAGTCGCAAATACCAGGTTAACAGGTGAATAACTGGTGGTTTTGCGAGCATAAGGCTAATGTGGTTGTATTGAGAATGGTTCAGCAGATCTGACAGATGATGGAATTGCTTGTACATGCGCGGCTGTTTTGATCCATTTTGCCTCGCTGCACTTGACAAGAATGGTTTCAATAAAAAATAAAATAAGGGCCCTAGAAATATTCCTGGATCCAACACTAACATCCTTGTTACCACATAATGCTTGATGTCATCATACTTGATTCCAGAGAATTTTAAATGTCAACATCCTTGTTTCTACAGAATTTTAAATGTCAACATTCTTGTTTCCACGGAATGGTAAATGTCAACATTCTTGTTTCCACGGAATGGTAAATGTGATCATTGTTGTTTCCACAGAATGGTAAAAGGAAGAGAGAGTCAACAGAACAGTCCAAGGATGGAAAAAAGCAAGCATCTTTACACACATTTTTCAAAAAATAGGTGACTGTGAAAGATAAGGATAACTAGGTGGTCCCGTGATGGAATATCGTTATGCCACTCACATCAGAGCTGTGAGGGGCTTGGCTGACAGAGTCATGGCACATTAACATTGCTGGGAATAATTCAAGTTCTGCATGTATGAGTTGTCCAGAACAGATTAACATCTATATCAAATACCCGCACATCTTATAGGCAGATTGTATAAATGAAAGAATTATATTCAGTAATTTTCAGCTCCTGTAGGCATGTACGTCACCATGTACGTCACCATATTGTCTCTGGCTTGTGTTGTATCATTGTTTCCTGCGTCAAAATGGCATATTTGAGGTGCCAAATACATGTTGTTCTGGCACCTACCATGGCACCATACACTGTAGTTCTGGCAGGTACCCTGGCACCATACATGTAGTTCTGGCAGGTACCCTGGTAGCATACATGTAGTTCTGGCAGGTACCCTGGTAGCATACATGTAGTTCTGGCAGGTACCATGGCACCATACATGTAGTTCTGGCAGGTACCCTGGTACTATACATGTTGTTCTGGCAGGTACCATGTCACCATACATGTAGTCCTCACAGGTACCCTGGTACCATACATGTTGTTCTGGCAGGTACCATGGCACCATACATGTAGTTCTGGCAGGTACCCTGGCACCATACATGTAGTCCTCACAGGTACCCTGGCACCATACATGTTGTTCTGGCATGTACCATGGCGCCATACATGTAGTTCTGGCAGGTGCCCTGGCACCATACATGTAGTTCTGGCAGGTACCCTGGCACCATACATGTAGTTCTGGCAGGTACCCTGGCACCATACATGTTGTTCTGGCATGTACCATGGCACCACACATGTAGTTCTGGCAGGTACCATTGCACCACACATGTAGTTCTGGCAGGTACCCGGGCACCATACATGTAGTTCTGGCAGGTACCCTGGCACCATACATGTTGTTCTGGCATGTACCATGGCACCACACATGTAGTTCTGGCAGGTACCATTGCACCACACATGTAGTTCTAGCAGGTACCCGGGCACCATATATGTAGTTCTGGCAGGTACCCTGGCACCATACATGTAGTTCTGGCAGGTACCATTGCACCACACATGTAGTCCTGGCAGGTACCATAGCGCCATACAAGACGTCCTCACAGGTACCCTGGCACCATACATATACTTCTGACAGGTACCATGGTGCCGTAATGTAGTTTTGGCAGGTACCCTGGCACCATACATGTTGTTCTGGCAGGTACCATGGCACCATACATGTAGTTCTGGCAGGTACCATTGCACCACACATGTAGTCCTGGCAGGTACCATAGCGCCATACAAGACGTCCTCACAGGTACCCTTGCACCATACATATACTTCTGACAGGTACCATGGTGCCGTAATGTAGTTTTGGCAGGTACCCTGGCGCCGTACATGTAGTTCTGGCAGGTACTATGGCACCATACATGTTGTTCTGGCACCAACTATGGTACCATACATGTAGTTTTGGCAGGTATCATGGCGCCATACCTGTAGGTCAGGTAAGTACCCTGGCACCGTACATGTAGTCCTCGCAGGTACAGTCACTTTCACCTGTGATGGTTTTCTGGAGTGAGCCCATGGTAGTCCTTCCCTACCTATTTTCTGCCAGCTTCACAAGTCAGATTTGTGCTTCTGGCTGTCATTGTAGCCAGTTTTAGTACTATACTAGCCTGGTGTTTCTCCATTGTGGTGTCCATGGCTTGGGTGTTCTCACTCTGGCTTCGCAAACCATTCTTATTTAAAATAAAAGACAACGAAAAATATAACCAAGGTCATTTCAGAAGATGGGTCCATACAGACCTAAACGGGCATAGGCATATTTTCATGACGTGCTTGGTAACTGTACATCAACTTTTAATCTGGAATTCTTACAAGGCCATGGGACAAGGCATCATCCTCGCCCTGCGCTACTCAGTACCCGGTATTGGAGACACACTTCTGTTGTACGAAGTACAGTCCCTCTTATTATTGCAACCGAAAGGAAGGCACTGTGGCCTACTGGTCGTATTCCACTACCCCTCTCCCATTGAATATGGCTTTAAAGGGTTTCAGAATTGTCTCGTTATTAGAAGGAAAACAGCTGATTTAATGCTACTTCTACATGGCAATATTGTGAACTAGGAACGGGTGACGTCACAGCAGAAACATGTCTTCACGGGTGGTATAAATATCTCGCCCTCGATTGGTTAAAATTGATAGCATGGTGGCTCGTTCGATATTCCTTATGTTGGTATTTTTACATACTGTGATATCTAGGTTATCCTACACCACAAAACTGAAAAGGAACGTTTCTAAACTTTAAATGGGATTCTTTATCTATAGGATTTCATATATACATTTGGTCTCGTGTTGTTTATTCTTTTAAACATGTTCAAGCCACTGTTTGGGCTGAAATACTGCCCATGTGACGTTAAGCCATAGTCATTCATTCAATCATGACACTGCCTTGAATCCACGGTCGATCCAGCAGTTCTCATTTTGGCTTCGCAAACTATCAAGTGATTCCTTATTTAAAAGAAAAGACAACATGCGACCTTGTCGATCAAGGAACTGACAGTCTCATTGAGGCAGGAATGTAACCGTCTGTGGAAGTGACGAACCCTTCATCAGTCGATATGGGCCCACATCTATCTTAAAGAAACAGTTTATTTCTTTTGTGTTTGATTTTTTTACAGGTAGACTTGTATAGGGCATGTGTAGATTTGTTATTCAAATCGTGGTGACACACGTATCCCGGCACATAGGCCTCTACCGTCGCCATGGTAAGCTGGTGTGGGTCTGATAGGATGAAACCGTAGGCCTCCCTTTACGAGCATAGTATAGGTCTATACCCCATGTTAACGTATACAAGCGTACGCCCCCCCCCCTCAAGCCCTCTCGGCCAAAATTCATGGTTCATACTGAATAGCACATTCACATCATATATACTGTATAGCTGGACTGTGGATAACCTACTTCTCATATAACTGTACTCAGTGACCAATCATTATGTTGGGAAATACTTCGAGGTGTACGGATGTGTACAATGATACAGCTAATGAAACACATTGGTGAAGCAGTTAATCATACAACAGGTCAATCTGTTAATCATATGATCGTACAAATGAAGCAGTTCATCACACAACGGGTCAAGCAACCAACTATACGACAAGTCATACAGCTAACTATACAATAGCTTATACAGCCAACTACATAGGTGTCGGAACCCTCAGGTTCCAACCGGGGAGTAGCTCCCCCCCCCCTCCTCCTCCAAGGTTTGCAGTTGGTGAAAGTTTTGAAGTCAAGGGGAATGTTACGAAATGCTTTGGGCAGTGACAAACAAGGGATGAAATTTGCCCACACCCGACACGTATATATATCTGACGCAGAAGAGAATGGCCTCTATATCCAGAGAAGGTACGACAAATTACAAGATAGTTGCACTTTACTATATGTACGCTATATAACGTCTACGGGCCTGTGCTACAGACTACTCGACTACCGAGGACCCGGTCCTTAATTGATATTACATTTTAACAGTTACCTTCCTAATACTTACTTTTGGAACACGTAAGTGTATGAGTTTATTTTCGCGACACCTTGCTAACGAATGTATATGGATGAAGGATTTAGAAGATACCTGAAGTTGGCCATTGTCTTCTAATTTTCTCAACTCTGGTAATAATAAATGAGAAGCACTGGTTGTACATTTCTTCTTGAGAATGTAATAGTATTGGAGTCATTTTCGTCATGTCTGTCTGATCAAGATTTTGATTCGAGTATCGTATCATTGCATACAGGTCTAATTGATGTCAACAGTGACAAATCAGGAAATACTTGAAACGTGAAGATGAATCATCCTACCAAATTGCTGTTGAAAGAAAAGTAAATCTTGATCTTCTGTACAAATCAGCTAGATTTCTGTGCGCTGATTTTTTAAGTTATATCATGTTACATGTAAGACAAAGGTGTCAATGATAAAATGCTTCTTCCTGTCTGCATTTGCCATTTTACACATTATAGTGAAGGATCCATTTTGATTTAGCAGTTTCTTGGAGTTCTCCAGTGAAAAGATTCAAATTTATTTTCATCTGTTTCAGAATACAATGATTATTAAAGTTTAAAACAAGTATACAGCAAAATAAAACCAAATATAAAGAGTGAGTGAATGCTTCGGATTTAATCGTTGTACTTAGCTATATTTCAGTCATATGTCGACGAGGAGTCCTGGTGTGTGCATACAGTGTGTCTTATTGTGGCAGAGCGAGTCCATGCCGCCAAAGAGCTGCCGTCAGCCGAAGATATCAGACATGACACCGCACGACTTCCTCGCTCACTATTAAAGGGGAAATAACAAGGACTGGTCACCCCGATATCGGTATAATGGTCTGGGTGTCTTCGAAAATTCCTCTCGTTGAGGCAGCACTTAACAAAAGAGCGGTGCAGTATATATACACATACAAATGACGCTTCGTAGTCAAATTACGTGTGGAATATTGTTGACGTTAAACCCCAACCACCACACCATCCAGTAGCCTTAAAATGGCTTTGACGCCTATCCATTTAAATTACCATTAAAGTACAAGAATACTTCTCCCATGCACATTATTTGTAATGATATTCTATGACAATTTAACATAATTTAGAAATATTCTTACTTTTATTTGTTGTATACCGTACAGTCACCACTGATATGAATCAATATTTCATATATTAGTATTTGCTAATATAGCGTAATACTTGACAGTCAAAATTTTGAACAGGATGCCATAAAGGAACAAGCTAAAAATATGTCAGCTCTAACTATACAAAACATTTTCTGCTCTTCACTTCAGTGGCTTAATATTCATCAGAATGCGTCTCCGGGCATGTTGGTGTGCGGGGCTTTGATAGTCCCCCCTCCCGCCTCCGTCACGACAGCTTCCGATACCTATGAACTATACCACAGGTCAAACATGTAATTATACCACAGGTCATACAGCTAACTACACGATAGTCTCAGCTGGTAATCGTGGCACTGCAAGCGGTCATATACATGCATAACTAATTATACAGCCGGTTCAGTCTTATAGTTAAGCATCCAACATTATATCAGCTATAATGACAGCTTACCATACACGTACAACTGAACGGCTATACAGAAAACGCAGTGAAAATGTATGTATATCTTTGCAGTGTGTGTTGTCTAACTTCACAGAAGAAAAACATTTAAAGGTTAATTCGACAGTATCTCACATCACGGGGTGAGGTCAATGCACGTGCGTGTCTTTCGAAACTGAATACCATTTATTGCGCAATACAGTAAACGGTTATGAGGATTACACTTGTGGTCCTTACTCACTGATAGCACAGCACGGTCAGTTTATATCGAATGGCTGCGCAGTTTGATGTGGGACAGAGCTTGTGGATGTATTGTAGTTTTCTAAGGTGAACTTTTAGTGCCATGGGGTGTGACTACAGCCAATGCGATACCTTATGGCTCCGTGTGTCATCAAGAGCAGACCACGCTGTCCATATAAATGCGAGTTATACCGACGCAACTTAATGGATAAAGTTTATAAATTCGCCAATACACTTCGATACCCTTCTTCCGCCGAGAAAACCGTTCACACTGTGACATAGAAAGCTATTTTCAGAGCCGGGGGCGGGGGGATGAGACTTTTTCTACAAAAAAACAATTTCCACCTCAAAGATAACTTTTCCTAGCAACAACCTTCAAAACCAATGTGCCAAGAGGGAAATTATCAGAGAAATTTTTGAACGGTACTAATGAGCCACCGTAGGTCTAGCTATCACATGCACTGAGAGTCACGTGCCTGTGTTGTGTTTTCACCATGAGACGAGTCTTATTATTGCAGTGTGTATAAAACCTCTCATCTGTCTGAGAGGGCAGCAGTTGACCTAGATGGTGACAGCGCAGTGAGAAGCGTACTTTCTTAATACGTGCAGATACGTACGATCTTCGTGTTAAATTCACAATTTCAACTCCTAGGAAGAGACAACACCAGTCACAATGTCCAAGACGGTTTTCATCACCTTGACAGGCGGGAAGCAAGTATATCGGGCGGGAGAACTGGTGTCCGGCGAATGTGTCCTGGAGTTGACGGAGCCGGAGACCGCCAAGGCGGTCAGCATGTACTTCTACGGGAAGGCTAAGGTCAAATGGGAAGACGTGGAGATCGGCATCGGTCACTATGGGCACGCCATCCTGCCGAAACCCAAGACCGTGAAGAGGGAAAGCAAGGAAGACTACTTCGCCTACGTGCTGACACTATGGGGGACCAAGGGTAAGATATGTCGTTGTACATTGTACATGGACTGTCGGCCTTTGCGTCAGGTATACATGTAGGCCATGAAAATTTTTCCTATTAGGAAACAAACCTTCTCACTGGTATACGCTGTTATTTAACTCGGCTACACTAAAACTACAGCTGCATGCGAACCAGCGAGAGCTGGCGTCGAACTCACTGCCTCAGTGGTCGACTTTGCCCACACCACTTTAGCTTAATATACTTATTAATTATTTATTGTTGGTTGTTACAGGTGATCCCGTGGTAAAACATCGAATCTTTAGCAAGTTACTGATAAATTTTTGCCACGTGTTTAGACGTAATTGCACGCCTTACAGGTAGTAAATAAGCAGACTTTATCAAACACAAGATTCCACAAACAGTCCTGCCTACAAGTGCCTTCGACCACTTATTAAAAATTCCCTGTTCATAGACCTGGATCGAATCCGCATAGGTGTCGTCCGTGCACACACAAGTTTGACCAAGTAGTCAGGCTGAGAAAACAGTGGTAAAATAACGGAATACAATATGGGGAAACAAAAACTCAAACATCATCGACTGAGTTCCTGAAAATGGGTGCCAATGGGTAACAAAATAATGAAGCTGCACAGATAACAGAGAAGCCACATAATGAATCTGTTGACACATCAGAATAGTTGTGAAAACTCATCATAATCTGTAGTAGTCAAATTAGAAAACATGATTTGCTAATGAGTTTTTTAACTACCAAGATGGACCGAAATCCCAGCTGCTCCCTGGCACCCATCGCTGGAAGTTTAGCTTCAGGTTGCCACAGCGCCCCCTACCGTCTTCATTTGAAGGAGAACATGGGGCAATCCGGTATTGGCTTAAGCTGGAGATTCACAAACCCTTTCCATGGCCGAATTTCCAACGTTACCGGTGTATTACAGTGCTAGATGATCTCAATCTGAACGCCCCTGACTACAATGTAAGAGCTCAACTGTCTTCTATAACCTCGAATTCCTGTATGGGCAGAAAACTTTTCCCTGTACCCAGAACCCTCCACCATGAAATGCCCTTACCTATCCAGAAAGCTCAAATCCCCTCAAAGTTCTCTCATCCATAATATGTCTCCTTACATCTAGAAAGCTGTAATCCATCAAACCCTCACCCATAAAATATTCCACTGTATCAGAAAGCTCAAATTTTCTTAATTCTCGTCAGTCATAAAGCGTCGCTGTGAAGTCAGGACCCTCAATTCCCAATGGCTGCTTCCTTGTTCACTTAACCCTATATTCCTAAAACATCCCCCTGTGTCTACAACTTTCAAAATCACTAAAACATCATGGATCTAGACATTCATCCTTAAAACGTTTCGTTGTAACCAGGACCTGATCTAAAGAACCCTAAATTCCCTAAAACCTGTTTGAGAGGCGTTTAGAAGTTGGAATGGGTCAAGTTATCTTGATAATGATGTTAGTATCTACTTGGAAACACCGTGTTAATAAACCAAGAATTTATATATCCATAAGAAAGACCTGTCTAGTGTACTCTCTAGAACTTCTCTATGGATGTGGAGCCTTTAAATTCCATTATGTTACCCCAAGCATTCAAGATATCTTAAGGTTCCCAGACACTTCTCTGTATATCTAGAACTTCAAAATTACCATGAATTTCTCTGAGCTTCTGCAACCTTCAGTTTCCAAGAAATTCTCCGTGTAGGTATATCTGGAACCTTCTTCCCTGAAACGTCTCCACATACATGACAAGCCTAGAGTACTGGTACCTAACAGTTCTCATTGCAACTATCATTCGTAAACAGGTCTCCTTAATTTCTTTAACTTCCCCAACTTCCCTAAACCTTTTCTGTGCGTCTAAAGAACCCTCACACTCCATAGAACTTCTGCGTATCTATAACCCTCAAATTTCACAAAACGTCTCCATGCATGAAGAACAGCCCAAGTTACGAAAGCTTACTTGTGTATCTTGGACGCTGAAATGGCATATCGCATCTCCATGCAAGGATTTTCTTATCGATAGCCGAAAGAGGCCCCAAGTAAAATATCATATTTGGAGGGCTCGGACTGGAAAACGTTGGGAATATCAAGTTGATTGTGAATGCTGGTAACACTTAGTTCACCTTCACTGTTTTACAAACATTGCAGAAGCCGGTCAGAGGTTCCAACGCAAAGATCATATCCAAAATGCTTGGAATTGGAAATGCTGGAAAAATCAAGCTAATTGCGAATACTGACAGGCGAGGATACGCGCCCGGGGAAAAGATTGGTATATGTGGTAAGTCAAACCAGTAAAATGTTCCATCATGCATCGGGTACCATTGGTTCAAGGTTGTAGTACAGAATGCTCACATACACAGAGGTACATCACTCCTTACTGGGCAGTTTGTGAATTACCTGAGCGCCTATCACAGCTATCACTCAAGAAAAAAGGAACTTTGAAAATGTACGTAAGACACTGTGAGGTCAGCCTTGCTGAAGGCAAAAGTTTTATTGTAACTACAGCACGTATATTCCACTCATGCAAATTGATTAATAAAATTGTACTATACGTCTGAAGCCCGTATTTTAAACTCTTGCAAATGTCTCCATAGAGTTTCAAATCTATCCGCTATAATAGTCTCTCACATTTCCAGCCACAATGGTGAACGACTCCGCCAAGGACATGGACGGGTCGAGGGCTAAGCTGATTCAGAGGACTCAGTGCTTTGCCAACGGAAAGCAGAAAACCGCGGAAAACACTGTTGCTGAGATCTACGGGGCCAAGATACCAAAGGTGTGATAATAGATGGTGGTGAGATTACGTGTATGCACTAGAGAAGTAGAAATGAGATGGTTTTCGAAGGGTGGCAGATTTTCAGAGGGTAACGATATTTATGTTCATAAATAGTGTGTTTGGAATCATGTACTGATTTCGCCATGTTAAAGAAGGGATGAGAATATATCACGCTTTATATGTTGATTTTCAAAAAGTAATGGTGATTAAAGTGGCAATGGGAAGACTATGTTTTTTACTGTGTTACATTGAGGCAAAAAATAAGACTCTATTTGACACAAAGTTTTGGTTTTTGCAGTATTTGCCCTAGATACATGCCAGAAAAACGGACGTGTCCACTGTTTTAGGCGAGGCGCTTCAAATTTCTTTTATCGCACCGAATAACAAGAAAAAGGCTTCTTGATATGTTTCATTTTATTCAATTAGATTCCAAAACTTGCCTTGACAGGGAAGACATGTTTTCGACCAGTCACCATGAAATGGGGGTGGGAATGTATGACATTGTTTTTAATGATTTTCAGGGAGTCACGATGAAGTGGGAGTGGGAATGCATGACAATGTACTTGATGACTTTCATGGAGTCACGATGAAATGGTAGCTGGAATGAATGTCATTGTGCTTTGCCGATTTTCAGGGAGTCAGCATGTAGAGGAAAAGAGAATGTATAGAAATGTGCTTGATGATTTTAATGGGGTCACGATTAAGTGGGAGAGAGAATGTATGACAGTGTGCTTGATGATTTTAATGGAATCACGATTAAGTGATAGAGAGAATGTATGACAATGTGCTTGGTCATTTTCAGGGCGTCACAATGAAGTGGGAGTGGGAATGTATGACACTGGGCTGTCTTCCGCCGTCCTCCAGAAGTGGAAGTTGTCACATACTCAAGGTGTCTTATTACATAAAGGTGAGCTTCATGACAATCTCCATCGTGTATGAGAGACACGTACTTATACACATACCATTTGTGCCTTCACCCAGTGGGGTCGCCTATTCGAATCCAGCCCTGGCTATTGCGGTAGTGACTTAGTCAGGCACTTGACAAAGAGAGTTTTTTTCTCGAACATCTGCTGGATTTTCTCCACTCATGAAAGGTACGGTAATCTCGCCGCATCAGCAAAATGTTCTTGTGTAGGTGTTCATTTAAACTCAAGACTTGAATGAATTATTAATAAAAATAAAAGTGGAACCTTTCCTTCTTGTGTGTAATCTGTGTATGGTTAACCAACCAACCGCCATTTAAAATAAAGCTCCATAAAATATTTACTCGTGTGACCAGCCCATAGTGTCTAAAACTGAAACAAACGTCCATACTGCTGCTATGTGGATACAATAGGCCATGTCCACCAGGAACAGACTGTGTGTGATGTTTTGTTTTCGGGCAGATTTATTTTAGATACTACATACCTGTACAATTGAGGGTTGCGTGTTTTTCAGATGTTCATCGCGGTCCCCTTCGGTTTTGACCTTCATGTTCACTTACCAGTTGTCATAGGAACAGTCCCTCGTGGGTACAGATCCGGGGTCACCGCCGGTAAGTGGAGGGGTGGGGTGGGTGGGGGTGTTCATATATGATATTTCTCAGATTCACTTTTTTACAGTTATTTGTTTTTATTTCATCATGGACTCATGTTGACCCTTACTACGAATGGTCACCATGGCCAACATCATTAATGTAAATTAAATATTGTTTCACCCGAAAGTTAGTTTTAGAGGCACATAAAATATTAGCCTGCTTTTCATGATTCTATTCTTCAGTAGAATTTAATCCTACTTCCAAACAGACCTCAAAACACTCTTTGAGTTCAATAGAACTCTCAGAAATAAGCAAATATCAACATCTTAGTCAAGGACGAAGATAAGTTCATTTACATTATGCATGCATTATTATACCTTTCAGGATCGGCACCTGTTACAGCTTACGCCAAATGTGACCAAGGGTTCGAAACCTTCTCCGAGTCGGATTCGGCCTTTCCAAACATTGACTACACTCCAATGACAGCCTTTGTACCAAATGCGCAGTTTGCTGCTCCGGTACCCGGACTAAAACCGCCATCGGCCGCTGCAGTAGCTAAAACTGCGCCTAAAAAGGTTTGTAATGCAAAAGGCTACCGAGTAAAAGCAGAATTTTTTGGCATCGATGGTGTAATAATTGGCATATTTTCAGACGCAACTGAGTGAAATCCAGCCTGCTGCGAGTCACGGGTTAATTCTCACTGTTCATGTAAATAGTGGCAGCTCGCACGCCCTCTAGGAACATGGGTTAAACCGTAGGTAAAAGAGCAATAATGTTACTAGCAATTTATTAGACGTTATCGATACAGAATTACTCAGAATAGAGTCTTGTCATCACATTTAGTAAACGATAACATGAAAATAAGGCAGAGGGAACTAGCCTCTCAGATGCTTAGCTTACCAGCAAAATCTTGGTCTATGTAGGTACAGGATATAAAAAAAAACTACGGCGTAGAGATTAAAACCAGCAGCAACAAAGTATGATGGTATCGTTATCTGTTACACTGGCTCTGCATGGATGACCCTTTCGTTCTTCACTAGATGAAGGGCAAACTCTCGTGCGGGTGTCATCTGCTAGGAAAGTTTCAAACAAGATGACTCTTTCTCACCTCGCAGACCTTTCGTATGAGGACAGTAGAAACATGGATGGATCAGTTCAAGTTGTTTACGCTATGTCAAAGTAATTAATTCTTTTTGACCCCCTCCCCCCCATGCAGGTCTCCCGAACAGGGGGACATTATGTTCATTCAACGGCGCCATGCAAAATACTTAATTTTAGAGCATGCTCGCAATTTTACAAGTATCCCTCAACTAATATTGTTTTATGTGTAGAGTAATTGTTTTTACCTTTTGCTTATTTCTCCGAACAGACCAGCTCTCTTCCGACAATTACCTGTTGTTGTTTGGTGATCCGGTTTACTGCAGATCAACTTCCGGTGCTACAGGACACGTTACGCGCAAATAAGTCCACTCTGGAAGATCTCGGTGCCGCAGTGATCGGACTAACAGACAAGGTAAATACTGCTACATGACCTTTGTGACACAGTGATTGGACAAAAAGACAAGGTAAATGTGCTGCATGATTTGTGTGACACAGTGATTGGACTAACAGACAAGGTAAATACTGCTACATGGACTCAGTACCACAGTGATTGGACAAACAAATAAGGTAAATAGTGCTATATGACCTCTGTGACACAGTTATTGGACCAACAGGCGAGGTAAATAGTACTACATGATGTCTGTGACAGTGATCGGACAAACAGACGAGGCAAATAATGCCACAAGCTCTCTGACACAGTGATGGATCTAACAGACAAGGTAAATAGTACTACATGATCTCTGTGACACAGTGATCGGTTAAAGTTAATTTGGTCAGCAAACTGGACAACCATTTCGGTATCCATATTATCTTTAATCAATAAAGCAGTAATAATTAATCCACGTGTGCGACAAAAATGGATAAAATAATAACGCAAAATATTGGAAACAAACAAGGAAATATAGGTGCATATATAAGTATTTGTTTTATTGCATTTGTAGTTAAAAACAATCCACGCCAGTCATGTATGCGTGTCATTAGGTAGTCCACCTAAAACGTTCACTGTTGGTATGCCCGAAAATGTGAAGTCCCTAGATAACATACACACACATGCCAGATTCGGTGTGCAATTAACCCCCCCCCCCCCCAACAACCTGTAGAATCATTACCGAGATAAAGAGTGGCAGGGAGGGATAAAAACTTCGACAGGACTTCAGCATGTCTGAAAAAAAGACTGATGTGATGTGAAGAGGGCGCGAAAAACCGACTCTTAAATATTGTGGGAAGAGGATGCCTGGAAGCTCTTTAAAACAAAAGGCCATAAAAAAGCGATGCTGGGAGCTGATTAAACAACCTAAAAGATATGTCTCGCACCGGCGAGATCTCCCATGGCAACCATGTACAGAAAAGCCGATGCCCATGGTGCTCTACTGCAATGAACAGGGAGCAGGTGTCATAACTTATTTTTACCCAGTAAAAATAACATTATTAAACTGACTAAATCAAACTGAGGAAGTAAGTCTACCATCAACAGGTCAATTAGTTATTACCCTGCGGACGTGGATTCTATTCATATTTATGTTTATGAAGCAATGAAAAACTACTTACTTTCATTTTGAGTTGATTTAAAACCTCAAGTCATAGAAGTTTTCTGTTCGAAAAGCAGAACTACCATCCCAGTAATGATTCATTGAACAACTTCGTCTGTTTGTGAAGGTATTTATTTCAGTACAATTTCACATTGTACATAAACTTTCATTTCTAGTTATATTTGCATATATTCCAGTTTCAATATCCAGACGATGATATCCGCATCAGAATCGCTATAAAAGTAGAAGATTTACTATGCATTGTTCTCCAAAATGATTTTAACAGCTGAATACGTGAAATATTAAGAGGGGGCATTTATAGATGCAACACAATTGCCTCTGCGTGCAGATAATAGCCTTTGTTACCTGTAGGTGTTCCAGGTGGAAGGGTATCCGTGGAGCGAGGGACGAGGCCTGGCTCTGATCGTGTTCCCGGCCAGAGAGAAGGCCAAAGACTGGGTCAGCTGCACCCCAGAGGTCTCTCACCAGGACTGGCTGGGAGGGGCAGATATTACCCTGTTTACCATGAGAGAAACTAACAAACCCAGTAAGGTTTTCATCATAAACCTCTAACAAACGTCATACTTATGATTGTACTTACCAAATGTAGCCCACTAGATGCCCTTCGGGGTGGCATCTTTACCTGCTGTCTATGGCATGAACCCGATGACATCTCGGGCGACAGTAATTACAAAGGCCAGTGCCAAAAAATAAGGCATGTATTCCCAGAAAGCGTAACGGGCTAATAAAATACCTTGTCGTAAAACTTGAATTGGTTAAACTCAAGAAAGTACAATAATTCCATTCGGTGCAATGTGCATCTGACCTACCTGATAATGGAGTGTCGCATCTGTGAGGTGGGTGAGCGCATCAAAACGATATTTTAACTATGGTGTTGTCATGCTGGCCGATTGTGGCCAAGGCACCAAAGCGACTTAAAATATCGCTCTTCTGGTTAAAGGGATGCGTGTGCACATAGTACATCTGGAAACTATGTAGAGTTTGTCCCCAAAGAAACATCCAGCTAGTGGAATACCGTTCATGCGCAAATATGTTACCAGAAGGGGACATTTAACAAATAAAACGTCGTGTTTTCCATCAATTTTGTTTCACTGAAAAGAAGCCAGAGAAACGTTCCATCAAAATATCGCCGCTCTCTTATCTTTAGTTTCCTAGGGTCAAATAGAGACAAAGCAGTACTTGAAACGCAGTACTCCCAGTTGCGTTAGGCACTCATTCAGCTTCCTGTATTTCCTGCGCGCCACACTCTACCTGAGATATTTTAGCCTCTGTTGCTGACTGCTCACGTTTCAGGATCTTAATTGGCTCAAATAGGTTTGGGTGACATTTTCCAGCTACAGGGTTTATTCGGTGGTGCCATCCTTCAACGTTGTTATTCGCTCTGTATGAGTCAGTCATGTGGTGGTTCAATCTCTTACTCCATCCTCCTTCTATCCAATATTCGGTTACATAGTCCATAAGCTTGGTACATTGTTCCGTTGACGGCGAATCATCTATGGCATTAACCCAAACATCTTCAACGTCTTCTAAGGGAACAAGTGGAAGGGCGGCAGCGCGGCGGACCAATTTCTGAACTGAGGTGTCACTTTTGGTGATGATATCCACTAACATAACACGAGTAAGGACGATACCGGTTGTGCATATATCCTGGCTTTACAACTTAGTACGACACATTTCCGTGCAGTCCAATCCTTATTTTTCCTTGCCAGCCTATATTTGTATCCGTTAAACATTACCGCCACACCTCCTCTCTGTGTTTCAATAAACTCAAGATGTACTTGTGCTGCGGCCATGTTAAACGTGAGAAGGTCAGCAAAGAATGAATTATGTCCATCCCATACCCTCCATTAAATATAGTAAATTTGGTGAAAACTATTCTGTCAACGGTGAGCAATGATCTTCCTGAGGTCAGTCTGATGTCAGTTGAACACCAGTCAGGTGGCATCCGCACGGACATAATCCGGTTAATCCCTCATCACACGGTGTTGCGCAACGGGTAAGCCTAATCCTTGGAGTGGGCGAGTTGCGACTGCCAGAGGTGTAAAAGTAGGCGAAATGAGACTAAACTCGGGGTAACAGAGAACAAAAATGTTGCTCGGCGAGTTGTGGCACAGCTTGCCAACGCGAGGGAGCGATGGCCACAATGGGCTCCCATAGAGGTAACCTCTTCAACCCCTAAATACACAACAGAGGATACATGTAGTACGAGAATGCAAATGTACGTCGGAAGCATTCTAAACCATTAACTATCACAGACCGGAATTGTAGTATATCATAATAAGGAAACTAGAATGGCGTCAAATAAGGTGCTTGCTCTCTGTGGCTATCACGATGGTCTAACACTTAACATGTCGTCGTCGAAACCGTCGTTTCACAGGAAGGAATTGACGATGCAACCTGCCGTTAGATGACAGTTAATGATTTCTGTATTTCTTGTGTAAAACCACAAGTTATTGATCTAACTATAGTTGTTTACATACCTGTAGTAGTAAAACTGAGGTTAATGGCGTAGACACGGTATATGATATATTGCCTGGCGGCTTTTTGTATATCGTCTGAAAAATATAAAATACCGAGTCTTAAAAATTAATGTCTTTACTAAACTCTAGATTTTACTTATATTATTTTAGTTATATATGTGAGTTCAATTTGCAGACATCTCCAAAGGATTTTTCAGTATCGAGTTGACGAAATGCCCTCGAAGTGTATCGCAGGAGGAGATCACGAAATTAGGGAGGGTATACACGCCCCGGTCAAGAGAGGCCAGGTAGGATTAACACAGCACCTTCTGTTCACACAGTCTGTATGGTGATGCTGCCTACAATATATCCGTTTCACACCATATGGCAATCTTACATTCAAGGCACCTTGGGGAAAACGGCCATGTATTTGTGGTAGCGCGGTATTAGTCTGCCAGAAACACGCACTGCGACCGTGAAGTGTTTGCGGAAAACCAGAAGAAAGTTCCATGTGGCCTGTCGTAGTATCTTCCCAGAATAGGCAAAATCCGGGAGGGGGACGACTTCCTCAGGAGGTGATTGAATGGAATGTTTGTGGAATGTCAGAAGCATGTTGGAAATGTGCCAGTGGTGAGCTAGGGGAAAGGTGGAAGCCTGCTATAAGTATACTAGTAGTGTGCTAGCATAATGGTAGGAGCCTGCTACATGTGTGTCAGTGGTGAGCTAGAGGAATGGTAGAAGCCTGCTACAGGTGTGCCAGTGGTGTGTTTGTGTAATGGTAGAAGCCTGCTACAAGTGTGTCAGTGGTGAGATAGTGAAATGGTAGAAGCCTGCTACAAGTATGTGAGTGGTGAGATAGTGGAATGGTGGAAGCCTACTGCAAGTGTGTTAGTGGTGCGCTAGGAGAATGGTAGAAGCCTGCTACAAGTATGTCAGTGTTGTGTTAGTGGAATGGCGGAAGCCTCCTATTAGTGTGCTAGTGGTGAGATAGTGGAATGGTAGAAATGTGCTACAAATGTGTTAGTGGTGAGATAGTGGAATGGTAGAATCTGCTACAAGTATGTCAGTGGTGAGCTAAGGGATTGCTAGAAGCCTGCTACAAGCGTGTTAGTGGTGAGATAGTGGAATGGTAGAAACCTGCTCCAAATGTGCTAGTGGTGAGATAGTGGAATGGTAGAAGCCTGCTACAAGTGTGTTAGTGGTGAGATACTGGAATAGTAGAAGCCTTCTACAAGTGTGTTAGTGGTGAGATAGTGGAACGGTAGAACCTGCTACAAGTATGCTAGTGGTGAGATAGTGGAATGGTAGAAGCCTGCTACAAGTGTGTTAGTGGTGAGCCAGGGGAATGGTAGAAGCCTGCTGCAAGTATGTCAGTTGCGAGCTAAGGGATTACTAGAAGCCTGCTGCAAGTGTGTTAGTGATGAGCTAAGGGATTGCTAAAGCCTGCTGCAAGTGTGTTAGTGGGGAACCAGAGGAATGATAGAAGCCTGCTGCAAGTGTGTTAGAGATGAGCCAGGGGAATGGTAGAAGCCTGTTGCAATTGTACCAGTGGTGAACTTGAGGAATACTGCACAGAACCTGTAGTGTGGTTAAAACATGTACTTTACGTAAGTGGGACGGTGACTCCCTTGAATGAACCAGGGCCATCATTTCCACAAATTCTCTCCAGACTTTCAAAATAATGTATAATCCGAATGAGGCTACGCAACTTTTGAGCTAGATCAGTAAACTGGCAGTCCTTGATGCGGCATGACGTGGCCATTTTATGGTATAGGGCTGCTTTGCCTGTCTTTCAACATGAGCGTATTCGTGCTTAGATAAACTGATAGTGGAATATCATTCTTTTGGTAATATTTAATTCTCAAACCCACCCAGGGTCACAACTAATCTTATCCTGGTGAATTACTTTTCTATATTCCGTAAACCACCCCACATTAATTCATTAGCGTATCGCATAGGTCACGCCGAATATTTTTCCGAGGCCACATTTTTCCTGACTTTTTGCGTGTTCTAATGGTCAAGAACCATGTGCATAGACATTGTTGAATCAGAGTATTTTAACCATCTCCAACATCAAGTAGCGGGTCGCGTGGCTCAGAAATGCAACTGAGAACACTAAGCCGGTCTAGTATTTATATTGGCATAGTTATAAAGTCTCGTAGCTCTGTATGCCTGATGAACATCGTGACAAGTGAGAGACGAACCTGTTTTCAGGTTCACTGCTTAAATCTGTTCTGCTTAAATTAATAATCACTACCTATCCTTGTTATATTTTCCCCAGGGGACTTCACGGTGGCGCGTTGTTGATCAGCGCCGGATCGAAAAGCTGCGAGCACCTGCGTGGCGGGGTCGTGTCAGTGCCTCACATCTTTACCTGCTTACAGTGGCCTAGCGCGGGAGCTTACGAGAAATACCAGTACTTACTACAGACAGGTACGAAGACGAAATAATGAACATGTACACATATAACTCCAATTTTATTCAGTTGTATGTAAAAGGGATAACCTGATGACGCTCCAACACAGATGTGTGTATTTATGGATAAATATGTTGGCCTGCAGTAAAGTAAAAATAACCGGCAGAAAAATGGCGTATTTAGTTTGAAAAATATAAGATCAGCTTATCTTCCGTATATAGTTGTAAAAACATCCCTTTTCTTCTATCTCCAGGCTGGTTAAATCCATAATACACTTCTTTTATCTTCCGGTTGGTTAAATCCATAATACACTTTATAATAGACAATTACTACAAGAATAAATATTGGCATATGAAGACAGTTAAACTGTTACGGGCCACCACTGTGGCCAAAGTAACATTACCACCAGCAGAAAGTCGCCTCTCCACACAACACACCTTTGTAGCGCCTTGGCGGCGAAACAAACACGAGGCGGTGTTGTATTTTTACAGCACCTTGCGCATCTGCGAAATTGTTGCAATTTTACTCTCAGAATTAAGAGAACAATTTGTTTACCAAAATGTACTGTAGCCCAAACTGCCAGTAAATGTTGCTGTAGAAATCACTGTTGTTACGGTATATAACTCCGTAACCTGCACAGAAATACAAACACATATAAATAACGTCAATCGAGGAGTTGAACATATATTTTCTTGTTTCGACACGATGAAAAGACGAATACAAAGAGGCAATGGACTTATGGTCGACACTGTACCGACGGGAAAGCCGGGTGACCTTGGAAACCATGGACATGCGCTGGTGGTCCGAGGAGGATATTGATGACGTCAGCAACACAAAAGTTCAAACTGTCAAGGTCAGGGGCTGGTCGAATCTTTATGTATTTATTTATGAATGCTTTCATGTAATTGATTTTTGATTCTCCAGAGTTTTTCGGGGGCCTCCCTGGCTCAGTCGGTTAGCGCGCTAACGCAGCGCTATGACCGAAGCCTCCCACCAATGCGGTCGGCTGTGAGTTCAAGTCTAGCTCATGTTGACTTCGTCTCCGGCTGTACGTGGGAAGGTCTGCCAGCAACCTGCGGATGGTCGTGGGTTTCCCCCGGGTTTTGCCCGGTTTCCCCCCACCATGATGTTGGCCGCCGTCGTATAAGTGAAATGTTCTTGAGTACGGTGTAAAACACCAATCAAATAAATAAATCAAATAAATCCAGAGCTTTTCAATTTTATAGTAGCTTCCCTGTAATGCATGAACAAATGGATTAAAATACTTGACTTCAGGAGAACCGTCTTCAGATTGAAGAGAACAGTCTTATCATGAAGACAGTGATAAAAAGTACGCCAGGTATAGTGGTCCCGAATGCACGGGAATTAGAACACAGTGGAAAGCCCAACTTATGCCTATATGATTTTTAGCATAAAATAATAGCTTTTTCTCCGTAGTATATAATAACGAATCTCCATACTGAACGAAATACTGTTGAAAGTAACAGGTCAGCTAAATCTGCCTTTGATTTACTTCATATAGGTAAAAACCATATAAATCAAGTATTATTAGTTATTAAGATTTTAACCAGGGTGTATGCCATGCTATGACTCTGTCGAGGCTCGTACTGCCGCAACCGGAAGGACGTACGAGGCTCAGCAAGGTCATAGCATGTCATACACCCTAATTACAATCTTAATGACGAATTTATTATTCCACAAGCCTATTAGTTCGATGACCATTCATTTTTGGAAAGAAAAAAAAATCAGCACTGGTAGGCCTACCTACCTAATACCTGAAATGGATAATTAAATAAGCTCAGTAGGATATTTGATCATTAAAACAACAATTTCCTCAGAATAATCCTGTGTGCCTTCTTAAATAAAAATTGGCAAATCTATCTTGGTACAAATGAGATGAACAAAGCCAACAATTAGAATACTTACGATACCGATACTGCTGGATCTACATAGGGACGGCAGCGTCAGCTGAGAGTCAGCGCAGTTAAAGAGAGTTCGTGACAGAGATGACTTGTTTTATCGGCGGTTGTTTCGAAGAGATTGGAATGACACTTTGTGCTTAAATAGAACTGCAAATGGATGCCACATTCTGTTGGACATGGACGAAATATTGTGAACACCGCATCGGATACGGCGTTCCACATCAAAACTTTTCCACATTGTTGTTGACGCGCCGACAAATGAACTTCGAGATAACTGCTGTGATTTTATTGCTGGTGGAGAGATTCTGTGGGACAGGATGATTGTACAGGTTAAACAGGCGGAGTATTTATTCAGTATACTTTTTATTTCGAATTATATTTGCTTGTTTTGCTCTTAATTTAGCCAGTATTTCTGCCTTTTTTTAACTAGTGTTTTTCAGTAAAAACAGTCAGGGTAGAAGTTATTTCCCTTTTATACATTAAAACGTTGCGATCGATCGGCGACGGTTTTTTGAGTACAGAAAGTTTGAGTAAAAAAAAGCGCTTTGAATTTATAGTTAGCTGGATGAAACAAATAGAATATAGTATTTAATTATATCATACCTTTTAAATATCTTACATGAGGCTGTTTTTTTATTACAAATAATACATCGTTTGTGTCACTGAAGCGAGACTGAAAAAACTGTCGCCATGTTGATTTTCACATGGCCCGTTTGACAGCTGTCTACACAGCAATATGAATCCCTACAAACCGTTTGATTAACCAATGAAAATGCAGCACTAGCAGAGACGCTTGTTGGTGGGATAATAAGTATCTTTATTTAACTTTTCCCCGCTCTCACTGCTTGTAGGGTTTAGTGACGGGAAACGACACTCGGGTAACTATTTGCGCAGTTTTACGTTCGCTGATGGCCACCACATCCCGTCGTGGTACGCATATTGTTCGTCACATTTGGGACAGTTGGAAGGTCAATGCTTTCCTCAGATCTGCTTCACCTTTACAGATGACTTCCATCGTAAGCTCTTGAGTGTGGTATTAAGCAACAATTCAGTAAGAAAATATCGCACAATGTTCACAGACCCAGGAAGAAGAAGATGTGGAAACCGGTGTTTATTTCCTAATTCGATTACCTTTCGAGAAATTCACTCAGTTACAAGATGCTATCAAAGAGAAGAGGGTGCTACTGAATCAGTTGAAAGGACGGCTTGTTGCAATGGCCCCACAGGTATAAACAGTGTCATGTCGGACATGTCTTGCCCTTTGCTTCGTTTGTCCCTGTTCCCTTTTTACAAAACTTTTGTTTCTTTTGTCTCTTCCCCCTTTGAACAGAACCTTTGCTTCTTTTGTCTCTGTCCCCTTAACACAACAATTTCCTCTTTTGTCTCTGTTCCCTTTTAATAGAACTTTTGCTTCTTTTCTCCCCGTATCTTTAACACAACTCTCTTCCGCCTTTGAACAGAACTTTTGCTTCTTTTGTCTCTGTCCCCTTAACACAGCAGTTTCCTCTTTTGTCTCTGTTCCCTTTTAACTGAACTTTTGTTTCTTGCGTCTCTGTATCCTTGACACAACATTTTCTTCTTTTGTCTCTGTTCCCCTTTTAACAGAACCTGTGCTTCTTTTGCGTGTGTTCCGTTATATATGTGGAGAAAACAAACTGTTAACCCTGGACATCATTGCCCGCGACCTGAAAGTGATTTATTCCTTCCATCATTCTTTTCAGATCATGACATTAGAAGGAACTCCTTGGCCCGTGGGGAAAGCCTTGACAATTGTAAAGTTTAAGAGCTCTGAGGATTCCAAACAGTGGTTTGGGGGTATCCGGGAATTACCGACCACTGCCTTTCTAAGCGAATGTGACACTCTGATCGTGAAGATGTTAGCACGAAGTCACGATGGTGAATAGTCTTTCCCTGTTAAACACACCGATGTGTATTGCCTGTTTATGGTTTGCTTGTCATATTCATATATATATATATATGTGATCATGAATACGTTACACCGAAGCTACGCTGCTGAAATATGTTTACCTTGAAGTGTTGGGACCAAGATTTCTGTGTTGTTGCCTGCTTGTAATTCTGAATATGTGAGAGGTGCAATCATTTCGCGCTGAACTTGGTGTATACGTGCTACGTTTGGGTCAAATTTTGGTCTCTTCATGGCGAAAAAAAATGTGTTTTATATATTGATGATGAGATTTGCAAGTGGATAATAAAAAAGACGCCATGGTAGCGACACTAGAAGGCAAACTTATCTCAACATGGCGTGTTCATTCTGTCATCTTCACAAATAGATTTGAAAATAGACAATAAAGTATAAATAGAAACTTTGGTGGCAACACTATTAGAGAAGTGTTCCTGAGCATTATCATTATGACGTTATTCGTTTAGAAGTCGCCCTGAGCTGAACATAGATGCGTCACACGTGGAAAAGCGAAACATTTCATTGAATATACCGAAAAAACCTCAAGGAAATGAAGAAATTAAAATATATGTCTGGAGAATAGAATTGTGGCGCTGAAGTTACATTTGTGATGGAATATTTGTGTTTTTAAATTCACTTTATGTTAAATAAGAAAGAGCTAGTGGACGTGACACTGTCCATAGCACTTCATCAGCAAATGCTTCCATGAACAAGGAAATCTTCCGAAATGAAGGTATTAATTTCTAATTTTTATTTCATATTTTAGCATTTATGCACCTATATAATGTGAAGATAACTTTAATAGAATTCGTGATATAATTCGCCGAGTGTTGTAATCCTATATTTATCAGAATGTCGTGAGTGTTGTTTGTTTCTGTGTGTTTTGACTCTGGGGTAAAAATTTGCTCCTGCCCCAGATCGACCTGTTTGACCTATCATGTGATTTGTTTATCCTGTTGTACAGATGATGGTACGTTCGTCATGAAGACACAAACATTATGCCTGAAGAAGGAACATCTTGGCTTGTGGAAGGAACTGCTGCCAGAAATAAAATCAGCCAGGTATGGACTGAAATATTAAAATTACAAAAGATTACTCATTTAGTAACTTTGTAATTTATTTAGTTAGTTTAGTCAGTTATTAAGCTAATTAGTTAATTAGTGAGTTAGATTTGATCTTCGCTTTGCTCAATATTAGTGACGGTGTCAGCTTAAAATGGCTGACAGGAAGTCCATGGGAGACCAAGGCTGTACACCTGACCGGACACACCTAACCGGAAACACCTGACCGGATATATCTGACTGCTTCCACCTGACCGGATACACCTGACCACATACACTTGACCACATACACTTGATCGCATACACCTGACCGGAAACAACTGATCGGATACATCTGACTGCGTACACCTAACCGCATACACCTGACTGCATACACCTAACCGGATACAATTGATCGGATACACCTAATCGGATACACATGACAGGATACATCTGACAGGATACACCTGACTGCAAACATCTGAAACCTTCGCAGCTCCTTTACAAAGTTGCCGAATGTTGTATGAAGCGCGTTTGTCATATTTACGTATGTCTTTAATGACTACATGTTACGCATGACTGATTCGTTAAACAGGCCCCTAGAGGAACGCTCTCGTTGTAAGAAAATCCTTGTTCGTCCTTGCCGATCAATGGTTACTTATGCTCCGAAGTAAGACAGCGAGCTTCCTGTCATAGGCGTTGCACGTGTACGGTAGATACTTGTTGCTCTGGTTTTTGTTTGTTTTGCTTGAAGTTTAATATTAATTGCTTAACATGAACACAACATAATAAATTAAGGAGAACAACTAAACATAAAGAAAGCTAGTCCTTGTCGAATACATTCTGCCGATTCGTATTTCCTTTGTACAGGTTGAAGCACGGTGGCATGGCTATTTTTAGAATAAATGACATCAAGAAAAATTATGAGAGGCCCCAAGGAGACTGGCTTACCGATAGTGACTGGGCGAAAGACAACAGGTTTTGTGGCTGTGTCCAGTTTCCAAGTGCGCAGGCGTACTTCGCTTGCAAGGCAGAGCTTGATAAAGGTACGTGTCCTCCACGTATGTACTATTTAATATATGTTCACACTATATGATGTAAAACTTTGAAAAGTGTCTCCAAAACTGTTTTGAATTAAATTTTTCCGTGTGGAGAAATGCATTTAGAGTAAGATATTCGGGAGGTCTTTGTATTAAGCACTCACATCAGTATTTTTCCATCAAGAGTACGATTACCTATTTGAAGAACTATGTATATAACTGATCTCACTAGATCAGATGATTACGGCGCTAGCTCACTGGAACAATCATTTCCTTGGACAATGAGTTGGCGTGTTCGAATCCAGTTCTCGCTGTTTCGGCAGCGGCATAAAATCAAAACGTTTGCCAAATAAATGGCGACGGTGGGTGATTTACTTCACCCACAAACCCATCATGTAACTTCTACGTTCAGGAGCACGTGAAACATCAACGAAATAAGTATATACATTTTCTTATCCTCTCAGGAAAACATGCGGACAAAATACAGCGCTTGGTACACACTGAACAGACAGTTCTGTTTGAGACAATAGATTTGAACTGGTTAAAGGACAATGACGCAGAAGACGTGACTGCTAAAGACGACAATAGCGCCGATGGCGATGGGATTGAAGAATGCAGGCAAGAAGGTAGCAAAGAGCAGTAAACGCAGGTATCAACACAGCGAAACTTAGCAGCGGTAATGTGACTCCCAGATGTGTATCAGCGAGCAGTAACCGTCAACATCAGCACAGCGAGACATAGCAGCGGTAATGTCACTGCCAGCCGTGTAGGAGTGGGCAGTAATCGTCAACATCAGCACAGCGAGACACAGCAGTAGTAATGTGACTGACAGTCGTGTATCAGTGAACAGTAACCGTTAACATCAACACAGCGAGACACAGAAGTGGTATTGCGATACTAAACCGTGTATCAGTGAGCAGTAACTGTCAACATCAGCACAGTGAGACACAGCAGTGGCAATGTGACAGTAAACCGTGTATCAGTGAGCAGTAACTTTCAACATCAGCGCAGCGAGACACAGCAGCTGTAATGTCACTGCCAGCCGTGTATGAGTGCGCAGTAACCGTCAACATAAGCACAGCGAGACACAGCAGCTGTAATGTCACTGCCAGCCGTGTAGGAGTGGGCAGTAATCGTCAGCATAAGCACAGCGAGACACAGCAGCTGTAATGTCACTGCCAGCCGTGTAGGAGTGGGCAGTAATCGTCAGCATAAGCACAGCGAGACACAGCAGCTGTAATGTCACTGCCCGCCGTGTAGGAGTGGGCAGTAACCGTCAGCATAAGCACACCGAGACACAGCAGCTGTAATGTCACTGCCAGCCGTGTAGGAGTGGGCAGTAATCGTCAGCATAAGCACAGCGAGACACAGCATCTGTTGTGTCACTGCCAGCCGTGTAGGAGTGGGCAGGAACCGTCAACATCAGCACTGCGAGACACAGCAGCGGTGATGTGACTGCCAGCCGTGTAGGAGTGAGCAATGTACCCATGTATCAGTGAGAAGTCAACACTAACACAGCGAGACAAAGTAGCAGTAATGTGACTGTATATGGAATTCTGGCCTGTGAACCCAAGTCTTCAGAGAGAAAGTGTTTAAATAATAGGAGAAGTTAATGAGGGCATGCAGCTTCCTAGTGTTTATACTAGCACCATGTCTCGCGCGATTCTCTATTTAGCCCAAGGCATGATTTCTATCCTTGAGATCAGAGTTTAAATACGCAAGTTACCCAAAGTACACACGCTGGTTTATAAATGGCTTAGCCTGTTGATTAGTCAGTCTTGTCTGTTCACATAGGCAATTCAGTTAACCAAGCGCCAGAGTGTTACACCACAACGACCGGAATGATGCAATTGTTATGTAAGCAATGTCTCTGATCTCAACGTCAGCCTAGCCTAAATACAGGTGTGAAAATAAATTTTGATATTAGGAAGAATCATCAATTGAAAAATCAAACAAAAGTGACAGTTGTGTATTATAGTTAATTCAGAGCATATCCCTGTAGGACTAGAGATTTGCGAAATCCTTGAATTTTTTACACTAATTCTGGCCAAAGATCATACGTCCATCGGCTTGTTCGTCAATCCTTGCTTCGTCGTTTACCTATCAATTGTTTGGTGTAGAATGCCGTACAAAACTACTTATATAACGTCAGACAGGTTTGTGAGTGAAGGAAACCGGATAGACCTCAGAAAAAATGACACACGCAGCCAGCAAGCTGAATACTGACGTCGAAACCGACATTCGTATACGAACCGTCAACCAAGATCCGGGTCAATCTTCGCAAGACGAATTTCCAAAACAACGTTTAATACGAACTAGGATGGATCCATGGAATTTCATGACGATCTCTCCTGATGTAAGACTGTAGGATTGGATCACGCGACCTTCCTGCTCAAAGCTGATGGTCCCAAAGTTGACAGTGTAGACCGGCAAAGGCCTGTCTCTAGTAAGTGTAATACCTAACCGAAGATAGACGTTATGGGACAATCTATTCCCTCAAAGTCACCTGTAGACATTGTCCGTCTCGATGCCTATGTGTGTGTACAGTGCTGCTTCACTGAAGCGCCATGCCGAGGACATCCCATCTAGCCGCACTATATCCTGACACAAGGCCCCTCAATACTTGGACACTCCCCTTTTGCTGAGAGCCCAGGGAAGTCTCAGGATTGGCGACTTGAATGCCTCCCGGTAAGAGCTAAATCGGGATTAAACCTGGGATCTGATACTCAGTAAATCTACTAATTGATCGTGGCAATGAGCTCTTTTATTTCGTATCAAAGAGATTCACAGGTGTCTTTAAACATTATAGGCTATATTATATTGAGGTAGTTGGTGGGCACCGCGGAAAAATATGTTATGTAGTCGCACATAATATCCCCTTGTTATTTAGACTCGTTTTCAACTACTCTTACGGGCTTGGCGGTGTGTCAGTTACATTGAAGACATTGAAGATAATAAAATAACAATGTAAAGTTCGCCCACTGAAACATTAAGCAAAGAAACACTGGGTAACGCACATTTGGAATGAATACCTTATTATTGAAAGGATTAAGGAAGTACATTTGGCTAATTAAACGCAATTGGAAACTGAATCACCAGATATGAGAATTGTATACATTTCCTAAGAAAATAAGGTGACATTGAAATTACAAACGATATAACTATAACAGATTGAGACGTCATATTATTCTGTTACATAATAAAAATAATGTTGAGAAGGACAGTTAATAATGCTTTTATACTGCTTGATATAATCAACATTCCTCTTTTGCTTTACGACAACTACACGGAGACAGTGGCGTATTAGAGAAAACGACAGAAGTGTATACCACTTGGAAAGATTAGTTTTAGGCGCGCAATGTTTCCCTTTGTTTGACAAAATATCGCTGTCATTGCCTTCAGGTTTAAAATCTATACAAAAACAATCGAGACACTTCCAGCTTCTACAGCTACCACATTCCAAGTAAATCCGAGCAGACGACTACCATTATACTTTCTGATGATCAGTGGATACCGCATGTGCTCTAGAAAGTGACCTACTTGCTTTCTATTTTATGTTCGAATTCTTAAAAGAGCGGTATATGGCCCGCTGTGGCACCTTACTACCACATACCATGGCGTTACTTTTGTATGAATCAGTCACTAAAGAGTATGAGTCCCACTGGCAGCCGAGCCGCGAGCCGCCACGTTTGTACCTTTCGGTCACGCCTTGTGACCTTTGCCTGGCGTGTCGTCATTGGCCAGGCGACAGTTGAACCTGTCGGACGTGGCGTTCCCCGCTTTCTTTAGTTAGGACATATCAACGAGGAGAATTTTGAGCGTTGTGATACATGAAGTAACAACACGATTTTTTCAAGCGTTGTATACGTTTCATTGGCCCGTCAAGGCCTGGTCACAGTTCCCAGCATTCACGACATAATTCATTTTAAAAAGTTTAAAAAACATGTTATCGTCAAATAGTTGGGGATGAGGTCCCTGATTAAATGGATCCGAAAACCGAAATGGACTGAGCCAGTTCTTCCCATACAATCTGTGTTACACCCCAATAGTGCAGTACCAAATAACGAGAACAGGTCTTTGTCGGATGGTTTAAAACAACCAGTCAAAATCCAGGTTTATGTACATAGGTGTTAGTAGATACGTAGATACATCATGAAAGACTGTGGATTTTCCCATGGAAAAATATCTGTCCTGGGTGGCCAACACAGCTCAGGCCTGAATCTCTTTATGCGGGAATTGCTCCATCGCGCCTTGCGGTCGCCAGGGTGGGAGTTTTTCTAATCAATACGGGTAGCATTTTCAAACTGTCTCTGAGTGACACGGTCTAGCACTGAATGCGCATCCATGGATAGATCTTCGATGAGTTTATCCATAAAATAGTATGTCGTTCCAAAGGAGGATGCGGCATTGATGACTGATCCAATAATAGGAATCCATTTCATAAACTTCCTTGGACAATCCTTCACAACTTGTTTCAAGATGAGTCCCTTTAGTGTGGCCGATATGCTTCCCCGCGCCATCAGGATGGATTTGGATTTTATAAATGCTTCTTTGTAATAATCGACTGTGGTTCCAGTTTTCTCCGCTAAATGCTTTATGGACTCGTCGTCCAAGCCGAACTGTTCCAGGTAAAACTTTGTCTCCGCGACAAGCAAGGAGATATCCACAGCAATGTCAACACCTGGAAGAGGTATGGCTGCGCCTGCAGCCGACAGAGTGGCGACTTTCCAGATTCGAGATTTCAGTAGAGCTTTCTTATTCACAATGACTCTGTGGCAGAAAGTTTCCAGTGTGAACACCATCGCCTGTGATTTTAAGGCGGGTAAAGTCATGAATATATTGTCCATCAGGATAGGGAACTCAAAACGATCAGGTTCAAAATTTGATATCACGTAAATCGGACAGTTTTTCAGCTTCAGTGCTTTCAAACTTCTGTGAGCATCTGTTATTATCTTAAAGCGAATTATTTCCGGATCTAACTCCGACTGATCTTCAACGGCTTCGTCAAATTTCGTACGAACGAAGAAGAAAGGTTTCTTGTGTTGTAGCAGCGTCTCGGCGAGCCATCCATCAAGCCTTGTAAAGCGACGATCGGAGAGAATGACCATAAAATCCAATTTCTTTATGTCAATTTCTTCCAGATAGCTTTCTTTGGGGAAGCGGGGTGTTCCAACTCCGGGCAAATCCCAGAAGATGACCTTGGAATTAAACGGATGAGGGTAGGCTGTAGGCTTTGTGGTTTTCTCCACGACGCCCACAGGGGCTGCCCCTTCATCGTCACCGGTCAGATTCCTTACCGTGTTGATAAAACTGGACTTGCCCACCCCTGCCTCACCTACAATGCCCACGTTAATGGCAATCTCCTTCCATTCCTCAACTTTGTTTTTAAGATACGACGACAGGTTGGACACGCCGTTTTTGCTGACGTAATCTATAGCTTCATTGGCATCCTCCATCTCAATCACCTCATAATCAAGTGATGGTTTTGCAGCTGCCATAATATATCTCTTCCGACTCCGTTCAATCGTTCTTCACAACTTTCCGGACAGAGTGGGCAAACTCTTTGCAAATCCCTTTGGGCAGACTCTTAGCAAATCCCTTTGGGCAGACTCTTAGCAAATCCCTTTGGGCAGACTCTGAGGAAATCCCATTCTATAAAGCAAAATAAACAAAGCTTGTGTGAAAAAGAATGGTGTGTCATTCTATCCAGACTAAGTGTAATACTCCAAAATCTAGGGTTTTACATTAAGTTAATTAAATACATTCATTTATTTGATTTGGGTGATAGTTTTACCCCTTAAAGCTATAAGATGAGAGCAATATGTGATACGAGGCTTTATAGAAACCAGCTTACTTCGCCAAACAGACAGCAACCTTTCAGACATTAAGGCATAATGACATAATGTCGCAGCACTCTCTACGCTCGTTCATACCACGGACATTACTAGCAAATTTTGTTTTGAAATCTAGAACAATTCTAAGATGACCAGATTCACAAGGGCATTAGTGGTGCGGCTGAGGTCGAAAGGTCAAAGTTGTCTAGCCGTGGCATTGATGTAAAGCGAATGCATAGGGAATCGCTCTTGCGCTGTGAAGAAACTGGCTTAACTGTGCCATGCAGTTAGACGTCGACTGATCATTCCCGCACACAGCATCATTCTTGTCACGCCATGTTGACCAGTCACAACACAACATCGCCTGTGAGGACACTTCAAACACTTATCTCGTCAGAACATTTCTCAACTAAAAATGCATAAATACAGATAGTTTTTTTCTTTCAATTCAGACATGTCAGATTCAATCATTTGAATAATTTATGTGAAATGCATGACCACGGCTGATGGAAGAGCCGAAGCAGCACTGTCCACTATTGTGGCCATCCATTCCCTCACCGCCACTGTCCTCACCAGGTCACATGTGAAATGCGTGACCACGGCTGATGGAAGAGCCGAAGTAGGCCTGTTCACTATTGCGACCACCCATTCCTTCATCGCCCCTGCCCTCACCAGGTCACATGTGAAATGCGTGACCACGGCTGATGGAAGAGCCGAAGTAGGCCTGTTCACTATTGCGACCACCCATTCCTTCATCGCCCCTGCCCTCACCAGGTCACATGTGAAATGCGTGACCACGGCTGATGGAAGAGCCGAAGTAGGCCTGTTCACTATTGCGACCACCCATTCCTTCACCGCCCCTGCCCTCACCAGGTCACATGTGAGCCTGACAAACACCATCAACTTAACAGTCTAAGCGCTGCTGGATCCCCCTGCCCTCACCAGGTCACATGTGAGCCAGACAAACACCATCAACTTAACAGTCTAAGCGCTGCTGGATCCCCCTGCCCTCACCAGGTCACATGTGAGCCAGACAAACACCATCAACTTAACAGTCTAAGCGCTGCTGGATCCCCCTGCCCTCACCAGGTCACATGTGAGCCAGACAAACACCATCAACTTAACAGTCTAAGCGCTGCTGGATGCCCCTGCCCTCACCAGGTCACATGTGAGCCAGACAAACACCATCAACTTAACAGTCTAAGCGCTGCTGGATGCCCCTGCCCTCACCAGGTCACATGTGAGCCAGACAAACACCATCAACTTAACAGTCTAAGCGCTGCTGGATCCCCCTGCCCTCACCAGGTCACATGTGAGCCAGACAAACACCATCAACTTAACAGTCTAAGCGCTGCTGGATCCCCCTGCCCTCACCAGGTCACATGTGAGCCTGACAAACACCATCAACTTAACAGTCTAAGCGCTGCTGGATCCCCCTGCCCTCACCAGGTCACATGTGAGCCAGACAAACACCATCAACTTAACAGTCTAAGCGCTGCTGGATCCCCCTGCCCTCACCAGGTCACATGTGAGCCAGACAAACACCATCAACTTAACAGTCTAAGCGCTGCTGGATCCCCCTGCCCTCACCAGGTCACATGTGAGCCAGACAAACACCATCAACTTAACAGTCTAAGCGCTGCTGGATGCCCCTGCCCTCACCAGGTCACATGTGAGCCAGACAAACACCATCAACTTAACAGTCTAAGCGCTGCTGGATCCCCCTGCCCTCACCAGGTCACATGTGAGCCTGACAAACACCATCAACTTAACAGTCTAAGCGCTGCTGGATCCCCCTGCCCTCACCAGGTCACATGTGAGCCTGACAAACACCATCAACTTAACAGTCTAAGCGCTGCTGGATCCCCCTGCCCTCACCAGGTCACATGTGAGCCAGACAAACACCATCAACTTAACAGTCTAAGCGCTGCTGGATCCCCCTGCCCTCACCAGGTCACATGTGAGCCAGACAAACACCATCAACTTAACAGTCTAAGCGCTGCTGGATCCCCCTGCCCTCACCAGGTCACATGTGAGCCAGACAAACACCATCAACTTAACAGTCTAAGCGCTGCTGGATCCCCCTGCCCTCACCAGGTCACATGTGAGCCAGACAAACACCATCAACTTAACAGTCTAAGCGCTGCTGGATCCCAACATTTTTTAACAGTCCTTTTTATTTCAATTCAGAAGAATTAATCAAAGAACATGAGAGAATACGATAGGCTTTCCACAAGAAATAGATGGGATGAATGTGGGATTTTTTAAGCTAAACATTGGAAGAAAACAAGAAAGGGGCACAATCTAAAATTCAAGTCGCTGTACACTCTAAAAATGACATCACTGTTTTATAGAGAGTAAAGCGGCAGAGAGCAAACCATAAACGGCTGTAATTAATCCCCCTAAGTAAATTATACATGAACAGCCGAAGCACTTAAAAAACTAATGACAAAACCTAATGATTTCAAATGCCATCGATATATTATGTGAACTCTCTTTTCCTAGATGACATTGGTAAAGCTGAAAAGCCTGTTCGTTACAAATTAATGATGTCCCTTGTCCCTGCATGGAATAAAGAATATTTATACACACCTAATTACGATCTGTGTCACGCATTTCTGAACTGATACCGTGTCTCCCCCCCCCCCCACCCCCTCCCCGCCTCGCTGTGTATAAATGAACATTTATATAGGCCGGCCTTTGTCGGCATATATAGTTATGGACATAACGGCGTGAGTCACTTCAGCTTTAATTAACATAACGTACACCGGTACAATATGAATAATGGGTGTGCCTTGTAAACATAATTTCTTGAAACGACAGATTATGTCCTTAATATTACATGTTCAGTCGGTTAGCGCGTTATCGCAACACAATGACCCGATGCTTCCTACCGAACGTGGGAAGGTCTGCCAGCAACCTACGGATGGTTTCCCCCGGGCTCTGCCCTGTTTCCTCCCACCATAATGCTGGCCGCCGTCGTATAAGCGTTCATGAGTACGACGTAAAACACCAATCAAATAAATAAATAAACAAATAATATTACATGTTAGCCACGACAACTGTTTTCCTTCTTTTCATTCACTGATGTTACCGTTTTAAAGTTTCGTGACTCGTACGTGTAAAATATCAACACCTTACACCTCGCCAGGCACCTCAAAATCTCAACCTCAGTCCTAGAACTACGATACCTGCCGAGTGTGGGATTGGAACTCGCGACCTCTCTTGTCAAGAGTAATCGTCTTCCCTGAATATCTAGAATTAATCGATGCGGTCAGCGAGTGCGCGATTCTATATAATACAGCCTTTTAGTCTCCTGAATATAATCATGCAAGTACATGTACAGTATAGAGAGATACGGCTATACAGAAAACTCGATCTAACAGCGCTGAAATGAAGTAACCACCCATACTTACCGCGTCTAAACGCCGTGTGTTATGTTTGGGCTGACCACTAATGATCTTGTATGTGTTAAGGCCTGAGAGGTAGAAGTAGAAGCAGGGCCCGAAGATAATCCGCGGACATCACAAGGTAGTCAACATAAAGATCTGTCTAATCAGAGACTCCTTGCACAACTCCTTTTCAGAAACCTGGGATTCCCAGTATTAGGATGACTGTGTATTCTTGGCAGATTGTTTAACCCACTTTCGATATTAAAATAGCCTGCCGTATTTCTAGGTTACAAGGCTTACGAGTAAACCCTGTGGCTACGGTTGCCATTGCTCGATTATGTCTTATCTAATACTAGCAGTGTCTGTGTAGGATGGATACAAACCCTGAAAATTACAGAATAACATCCTGCTTGAAATTTGCTTATGTTGAAGAAAACCTATATGGTTACCTTATCAGGCCAAAAGGTGAATTATATCGTACGACAGGGATATAACTCAGAATCAATCTCGATGAGGAGTTTGACTTAGGAGCAATACAACATGTTATACACATCTGTCTCGACTGCCATGTAGGGACAAGTTTAAGGAAGCGTAATACACTTGGATACCCGATCCTGGATCTATCTATCAACCGAAGGAGGTACAGTTTGCAGGAGCGTGTGTTGTATTATAGCCTACCCCCATAACCTGAATAGGTAAGTCCTTTCCACAAATGATTAAATCTGTTTTGAGTCTTCAAAGTTCAGCGACACACAAGTCCCACCAGCAGGCTCTCTTTATCAGAGGAAATACAGGAAATGTAGGCCTATATCTGCAGTGCCGACAGATCTGGCCTGTCAGCTCTCTAAACAGGCGGGTGCTGTCTGAGGTTTGCCAGTCGGCTCCTACATCTGCTGCGCGGACTGATCTGGCCTGTCAACTCTCCAGACTGGAGAGTGTCGTCTGAGGTTGGCAAGTCGGCTAAGGGCCATCTGTAGTCGCCACCCCCACGAAAAAATTGACCAAACCATTTCACGAATTGTCCCTCAAAAACCACATGCAAAACGTGTAATCAAAATTGGCTCTGTGATGGTTAATTTTCATGACAGCTCAGTGAAAATGCACATCCTGTGTCGTCATGTTATCTAGACGATGAGAGAAGGAAAAAAATATTACATAAGTAGTTAAATAGCTCTGTCTCCCATATTGCACTCAAGGGGAACACATTAAAATCGCACCTCTAATGGCCAGCTTTCATAAAAGTCCCTGAAAATCCACATGCCAGTTTCTTTTGGTATGTATAACATAGGAGAAGAAACCATCTTGGCATCAAGTGAGGTTTTGTGTAAAAAATCTCCATTTATCTATGTCACCTACCTTGAAGACATTTTGTTGGTGTAGGCGGAAAAACGTGCAATCAGAAGTGGCTCTATGCTTCGTAGTTCTCCTCACACCTCAGTGAAAACTGACATGCTGTCACCTCATGTTATCTAGATGATGACAGAAGAAAAAATGGCAAAAGTAGTTACATAAAAAAAAAAATCAACTCCAGCTATATGTCCCATCTTAAAGTCCTTTCTCTAGTGCTCAGTTTTCATCAGAAGTCCCTCAAAAACCACATGCTAGTTTCTGTTGGTGTATAAAATATGGGAGAAAAAACCATATTGCCCTCATTGCAGCTTTTGTCAAAACAATCTGCATTCATCGTGTGACCAATGCAATAAACATTTAAGGGAAGAGTTAATTCCCTTGGATAGGCTTCCACTTGCTCATAATTAAAATTACCTCTGTGCTGGCTAATCCTCCTCACAGCTCAATCAAAACTGACATGCTGTGCCGTCATCTTATGTACATTATGACATAATCAACAAATAAAAATGGCATAAGAAGTTAAGTAAAAAAAAAAAATCAAGCTGAGCTTTGTCTCCCATATTGCAGCCTAGGAGGATGTGTCAGACGTTCAAATCACTCCTCTAGTGGAAAGTTTAAGCGGGAAATCCCTGAAAGTCCACATTCCAATTTCTCTTGGTATGTATAACATGGGTGGAGAAACCATGTCTCATAGGGACCAAAACGTGTGATCAAAGTTTGCTCTGTGCTGGCTAATGTTCATGACAGCTTAGTGACAACTGACATCCTCTCACGTCATGTTATGTAGATCATGAGAGAAGGGAAAAAAAATATGACATAAGCAAAATATGACATAAATGGATAACATGTTGCAGCCATTGTGGCCTTGACGTGCAATCAATATTACATCTGTGCTTCTTAATTCTCTATACAGCTCAGTACAAACTGACAAGCTCCAATGTTATGTTATCTAAATGGCGACAGAAGAACAAAATATGGCAAAAGTGACCACATCAAAAAAAATCAAGGTGAGATATGTCTCCGATATTGCAGCCAAGCAGGATGTGTCAGGTGTTCAAATCAATCTTGTAGTGGACAGTTTTCGCGGGAAGTCCAAGAAAATTCACATGCTAGTTTCTGTTGGTACCTGTAACATGGGAGAAGAAACCATATTGGATCAAGTCAGCTGTTGTGAGAAAAGTCTCCATTCATCTATGTCACCTACGTGAACCATATGTTTCACGCATAGAGAACAAAACGTGTGATCAAAATTGGCTCTGTGCTGGCTAATTTTCATGACAGCTCAGTGAAACCTGACATCCTGTGAAGTCATGTTATGTAGATTATAAGAGAAGGAAAATATATATGACACAAATAGTTAAATAAAAAAAAATCATCTCGACCTATGTCTCCCATATTGCACTCAAGGGGAATGTAGCACATATTCAAATCGCACCTCTAATGGCCAGCTTTCATGGGAAGTCCCTGAAAATCAACATGCCTGTTTCTCTTGGTATGTATAACATGGGATGTGTCAGACATTTAAATCACTTCTCTTGTGGAACGTTTAAGAAAATCCTTTATTAAATCCCTGAAACTTCACATGCTAGTTTCTGTTGGTATCTATAATATGGGAGAAGAAACTATGTTGGCACCTAGTCAGGTTTTGGGGAAAAAATCTGAACTCATCTATGTCACCTGCCTTGATAACATGTTGTAGCTATTGGGGCCTTAACGTGCAATCGATATTACATCTGTGCTTCTTAATTCTCTATACAGCTCAGTAAAAACTGACAAGCTCTGATGTTATGTTATCTAAATGATGATAGAAGAAAAAATATGGCAAAAGTGACTCAATAAAGGTGTGAGCCATTCAAATCACTCCTCTAGTCGAAAGTTTTTGTGAGAAGTCCAAGAAACTTCACACGCTAGTTTCTGTTGGTATCTATACCATGGGAGAAGACACCATATTGGATCAAGTCAGGTTTTGTGCAAAATATCTGCATTCATCTATGTCACCTACCTGAATAACATGTTCTATGCCGTTTGGCCATAAAAGTCGACCACTCACTGTAGCCAACTACCACAACAAGAAGCCACCATTACAACAATCCTGACCTTTGGATGTTACACGAGCGCATTGATTTTCCTTACTATTTATGTAGTAAACCCTAACCCTGACTTCAACCCCCCCCCCCCTCCAAATACCTATCCCCAAACTTTCGCGTGGTGGTAAGCCATACCAACATTTTTTGAGCTGTTGCTTCTGGAAGTGACGTAATAGCATTTTGTCACCTTGGTGACCTGTGGGGGGGGGGGGGATGTCTGAAAAAGTTTTCAGTTGTATCCAAAGCAAATGAAATTCTGATATATTTTTAGTGTAAGATGACAGTATAGAAATTTTTTGTGTACCAACAACCGGGCAGTCTGTGTGGCAGTATTATCCAAGCGCTCATCAATTCTGAGCCACATATTGGACCCAACTGATCAATTTGTGCATGTGTAACCTTGAGTTTGTGCGATTGTATTGTTTATATAGAACATGAATACAGCCACTCACATTCTCACACCGCGTCTTTTAATAACCCGCTAGTGGAATATACAAACCGAGAATAACAAAAATTCCGCGGCTGTTGCTAATCACGAACGGCGGGATTTGTCAGGGGGGCTTGTACGCGGGAGTCGCGCAGTTTGTACTAATCTTGACCTATGAGTTTGTATGATCGCATGCGCGAGTTGAAAACTCGAGAACGCGAGATTAGCCAACTCGCGCGATTTTTTCGTTATTAGTTCCCCTGGTTGAAGCGGTTTTGGTGAGGGTAGCTATAGAGCCGAGTCGTTTTGGTTAGGGTTGGCTAGTTACAGAACCCAGCGGTTTTGGTTAGGGTAGTTACAGCGCCTATCGGTTTCGGTTAGGGAAGTTACTGCGCCTAGCGGTTTTGGTTAAGCTACACAGAGGCGAGCAGTGTTTTGTTATAGCTATAGATCCGACCGGTTTTGGTTACGGCAGGATAGGTATGGTTAGGACAGCTACAGAGCCGAGAGATTTTGGTTAGGGTAAGTACAGAACCGAACGATTTTGGTCATGGGATCTGTAGAGCGGTTTTGGTGAGGATAGTTGTACAGAGGAGAAAGATTTTAGTTAGGGTAGCTATCGAGCCGAGTGGGTTTGGCTAGGGTAGTTACAAAGCTGAGCGGTTTTGGTTAGGGTAGTAACAGAGCCGAGCGGTTTTGGTTAGAGTAGTTACAAAACCAAGACTTTTGGTTAGGACAATTACAGAGTCGAGAGATGTTGGGTAGAGTAGCTATATGTATACAGCCGAGCTGTTTTGCGGAGGGCATTTACAGAGCCAAGAGATGTTGGTTAGAGTAGCTAAAGAGCCGTGCGGTTTTGGTTAGAGCAATTACAGAGAAAAGAGATGTTGGTTAGAGTTGCTGCCGAGCGGTTTTGGTTAGAGTAGCACAGAGCCGAGCGGTTTTGGTTAGGGTAGCTACAGAACCAAGTGGTTTTTGGCCATGGGAGCAGTAGAGCCGAGCCGCTTTGGTTAGAGTAACTAGTTCCATGGTTGTTTTATGCTTCTAGTCTTAAGCAGCCTTTTTGTCTTGTCTTTCAGCTCATCTCACGCTTTTTCGAATTCATGCGAGATGGCAATGGCTGAGAGAAAAAAGGTCACACTTAACGTGGCTGTAGTGGGCAAGTCCGGAAGTGGCAAATCCACGTTCATCAACACGTATTGCCGAATTCCGTGTGGATCTTCAGCCAAAACGGATGTGATTGAATGTACGAATGAACTGATGCGGTATGAAAGGAACACGGAAACTCACGAGATATCACAAGTTGAAAAACGAATCTGTGATAAGTATAACACCGATTATGAGGTGGTTCTCTGGGACTGCCCTGGCTTTGGAACGGCCACATTCCCAAACGAGGATTATATCGAGAAGTTACAGTTGAAAGACTTCGATTTTTACTTGCTCTTGTCGTGCACACGTCTACTAGAGTATGAACTAGCTATTCATAATTTCATTGCTAAGCAAAACAAGACGTACTTTTACGTGCGAACCAAGTTGGACCGTGACATTATCAATGACAAACGGAGCCACCCACGGACCTCGTCGGCAGAGAAAGTTAGGTGCTCCATACTCGATTACGTGAAGGAGAACATTTCGCCAGAGATAAAAGTTTTCCTGGTGAATGCCAAAGATTGTGATGATTTTGATTTCCCTGAACTGAAAGACACGCTGGTTTCTCACGCTGCCTCGTCCAAGTATAATGGAGACAAAATGAAGAAATGGTCGCATACGAAGAAAAAGTAGTGGTGTAAATGCAACGCTCTGTAATGCGACATGCGTATCAAGTATCAAATGGAATATGCTTAATGTCCAAATGTAATGCATGGGTATACGTCAAACAAACGATCATTACAAACTGTTGTATTTGTTATATACATATTAAATATATTGGTTACATTTCGACTATAATAATGATGTTGAAAGATGAGATTTTGTTGTGTTGTTATATCTGTTGAAAAACTCTCCTCATTGTGTCTGCGTCAGGGTACATCTATGGCTTCTTCTTTGATAAACTAGGCATGTATGGCGATAGACTAACCTGTCTGTGCTTCCCTCTGTCCATACGCGTTTCCTGGGAAAGTAACTCCCACATATTTTATTTTCTTCTTTCCTTGAACTGGGTGTGTGTAATTGTCACTGTGAACATGTCCAAGTTATTTCTTAAGTGCTGCCTGTTTATTATTTTTTAAGTTTAAAGTTAAAATCTTTTTTGGTAAAATGAGAGTTTGCCAATTAACATATTTCTTCATGGTGGCATTCCCTAAATTATGGTGGCATTCCCTAAATTAGCATCTTAACACAAGACCTATATGGTTGCAGCATGTTTCTCTGCAACTGTACAGGTGAGTTAGAGATGATCTGTGAATGTACTGTTGCTGTTTTTTTTATTTTTGTAGAATTTTGAATTCTTTTAAGACGTTTCACATTTGAAGATGAGTTAGACAAGACTTCACTAAACTGAGGGTTAGGACACTTTTCACACCTGTGTATATGACATGTGACTTGTACACACAGGCACGCCTGACCTGTATACACATACACACCTGACGTGTATACAAAGACATGTGACGTGTATACGTAGACACACCCGACGTGTATACATAGACATCTGACCTGTATACATAGACATCTGACCTGTATACGTAGACACTTCGTAACTCTAAACACAGACACACCTGACCGGTATACAAAGACACAACTGACCTGTATACACAGACACACTTGACCTGTTAACATAGACATCTGACCTGTACATGAAGACACTCCATAACTGTATATACACCTGACCTATATACATAGACATATCACCTGTTCACATAGACATGTGACCTGTATACACAGGCACACCTGATCTGTATATATGGATACACCTGACCTGTATACAAGGACACGCCTGACCTGTATTTATGGACACACATGACCTGTATACACATACACACCTGACCTGTATATATGGATACTCCTGACTTGTGTACAAGGGCACACCTGACCTGTATACAAGGACATATTTATGGACACACATGACTTGTGTACACATACACACCTGACCTGTATATATGGATACACCTAACCTGTATACAAGGACACACCTGACCTGTATACAGGGACATTCCTGACCTGTATACATGGACGCACGTAACCTCTAAACATAGACACACCTGACCAGTATACAGAGACACAGCTGACCTGTATACACATACACACCTAACCTGTATACACAAATACACCTGACCTGTATACACAGTCACACCTGACCTGCATTTATGGACACACATGACCTGTATACACAGACACACCTAACCTGTATACAAGGACACACCTGACCTGTATACAGAGACACACCTGACCTGCATACATGGACACACCTGACCTGTACACAGGGACACACCTTGCCTGTATGCATAGACATGTGGCCTGTGTACATAGACATACCTGGCCTGTACAGAGACACGCCTGACCTGTATACACACACACACCTGACGTGTATACATAGATATGTGACGTGTACACGTAGACATGTGACGTGTATACGTAGACACACCCGAGATGTATACGTAGACATGTGACGTGTATACGTAGACACGCCTGACGTGTATACAAAGACATGTGACGTGTATACATAGACTTGTTACATGTATACGTAGACATGTGACGTGTATACGTAGACACACCTGACACCTGCACAGACAGGCACGCTTGACCTGTACACACTGACACATCTGACCTGTATGCATATAGACATGTGACCTCTATACAAAGACATGTGACGTGTATACATAGATTTGTGACGTGTATACGTAGACATGTGACGTGTATACGTAGACACACCTGACACCTGTACACACAGACACGCTTGACCTGTACACACAAACACACCTGACCTAAATGCATATATACATGTGACCTGTATACACTTGAGTACAGCCCAGTATGTAAGCTCTGACCACACGGTCCGGTTAGGCAAGCCTAAATAATCATTTATCCCCCATTTTAGGCAAAACACTTCATTCCCCTTAAAACAATGATTTTCGTTTCAGAGCTGTCTTTCCTTTATTCATTATAATGTCACCCAATCAGACGTAACCCCTCGGATCAGTGGGCAGTATTTATTTATTTATTTGATTATTTGATGTTTTAAATAGTACTCCAGTATATAAAATTTCACTAGACGGCTGTAACCTGCTAAATGTTTGGTTAAGAGCAAGTCTCGCTGTTACCTCGACGACCCATGATCCGGCTGTGGCACGATGGGACAGCGTATAATAAAGGTACTTGTGCGGCTTTGATTCAGACGTTTTTCAAACTTCACCACAGGTCGGGGGAGTCCTTTGTGTCGTAAAACCACGACTATCGCTAGTAGGCTGGCAGCTCACATGATTAGCTCTGTGCTAGCTGTTTTGATGCGGTGCACTTCAGTGGCATTGACCTCAGTGTACCGGCTCACCGGGCCACTGTCCAACATAGAAAACAAGATGGCGGCCTCCAACGCCAACGATATACCAGCGGGCATGCGGATAAATCCTTACGGAGATCTGGAACCTATAGAGCTGGGGACAGAGGACTGGAATAAACGCTGGCAGAAGGACAACATAGGGTTCCATGCTGATAGTGTTCGAGAGTAAGTGAATGTAATCAGGTTTGTACACAGCTGGGCCCCATAAGCGGGGTCAGAAAAGTGTGTGGAGTGCCGGAGGACTGTGTGAGAGGCCGAGGTGTATGTGACCTCGATATGCAGGCTGTCCCAGATATGTGGCTGTGCCTGTCTAGCAGATTTATGCCGTACTTATGGACATCTCGCCTATACGACGGCGGCCAGTATTATGGTGGAAGGAACCCGGGGAAACGGATGAGCATCCACAGGTTGCTGACACTTTCCCACGTACGGACGTTCAGGTTAATTTTAAAATAAGATGAGATAGGCCTTCATCGGTCGATTCAAGTTCTCGTGAATTTTCCTTAATTTTATTGAGGTAATTATCATCAGTTTGTGGAGAGAATATTTCATCGCAGTTCATTTGTTCAGGCGGACGTATGATCAATATTGGAGTGGTGATATATAGGCATAATTATTTTACAGGTGTGAGTCGGCCTACATGCGTAACGTTTATGTAAAAGCCGGACAGCGTAGCTTGGAGCATACATAATGTGATATTTTCTTATGTAGCTGCTAATAATCCTATACATGTATACATTATACTAATTCAAAATATCTTTCTGTGACGAACTTTTTTTTACAGAACATTGAAAAGAAATGTGGATCGTTTGGTACAAGGCCTAAAAAGTGCGAAGATTTTGATTCCGTTATGCGGGAAGTCACTGGACATGAAATGGTAGGTATTGCGTGTCGGCCTGCATGATTGTGTATCCTACTCCCCGTGGGCCGACAGGGCATTTCCCGCCACATGGGGATGTTTGACATCACCACCATCGCTATCCTTAGCAGGCCCCAGGTAGTAATCAGCTTGAGCTTTATATGTGGCGAGAACATGTGACCTAGTGACTATGTTGGTGGGAAACATTGGGAAACTCTACAGAAATACGGGTCCAAATCGCAAATCTGCGACGCTGCAGTGCTTGTCTGCTACCTATACACGCGTGCATCGAAAAGTGTGACTCTTAGGACTGACGATATTAAGAAAACTTGCGACATTGTTGGGTTTAACGAGACAGTCGATTACACAGCTATATGTATATTTAGTAGGAATTTGTCGAGATGTGGACGGCAATTGATCTCGAATTCGAGCTTTAATGGCCTGCTGTTTATTCGATCAAGTCTCGGCCAAGTATGGCAGTCTCGGTCAGATATCGTTCGTATACGCCTACCAAGCAGGATGTAGAGAGTGCGCATGACCATGCACAGCAGACGCTTGTTGTGCGAAAAGGGTGTAAGGCTACGTGAGACATAACTACCACGGCGACGTATCTCTACCGTATCTGTCGTTATGGCAGTTACGCTTTTTATAACTTGATATAAAAACGGGCCCCTGGCCATCCGTGTTACAAGTTGCGATGGAATCCACCAGGGTTTATCAGCCATCCTTTCCCCTGCTGATGTAACCAATGTTGCCGAAAGAAAATACATTATCAGAGCCGAACACATCGTACACACATCACTGAAAACTTTATCTATCGCTTTTTAAACTTGCCTTTTATCTGCATTTTAAGAAGTGCCTTTGCACTATATATTAGTGTTTCACAAGAATTCGGTCAATAGTCACACATCATGACAGAGAAAATCTGGGATAATCGAGAGTGTAAAGTCCAAGAAATCCACCTTAAGCTGCATATATTTTAATTTTGTTCAAAGGAAGTTTTAAAAACGGTCTATTTGTTGATAAACCTTTCTGCAGTGTATCTAATGATGACGAATTTCTACGTTTGTTGTCACTTCCTAGGTGACCATAATGCCATATTTGAGAGATACCAGTGAAATATAGAATGATTTTATAAATGAATAACTGATTTTCACCAATCATGTAAATTTGTTATCTCCCTTCAGGTTGTACGACCAGGGCCACACTGTCGTGGGCATTGAGTGTTCAGAAATGGCCGTCAAGGCTTTCTTTAACGAACAGAGATTGGAGTACCAGGCAGAGGGTCTTTCTATGAATCGGGGGAAATTATTCCAGGTACATGTACGAAAGTGATCCTTCTGAAGACTGTTTTGCATTCTGGAATTCAAAACTTGCTTCAGTAGACAGATACCTGACTGGAGGAATTTCTCACAAAACAGACTGCCATCGTGTAAATGAAAAAGAAAACCATAAAAATAAATAAATAAATACATAAAAAAATATTATCATTGCCAGAATTCTGATGGAAAGATAAAGCTGTACCAGACGGATTTGTTCCAGTTCACAAAGTAAGTGCATCAGCGAACGGAAATTGATTTTACATGTGTTTATGAAATTCCGATGAAGACGATTTGTTTTACGAACTCTATCCCTCCACATACATATATCTCAAAATACGATAATATATACCAAGAGATCTGTATACAGAATGAGCGTCTACATATGTGTATGATGCTGCCATCCTTGAGATATGGTGACTGCTTCTACTTCTGAGTACCTATCGCTTTCTGGCAAACGTTTCACCTGTTTATTATGCTTTATGCGTCCAGTACTGAATTAGGGGGAAATCATGGTAAATTGTGACAGGATTCAGTACCAAATGGGAACAGCACCATACTGTCTTGAGAAACAACTCTGTGTTTCCAGAGTTATGCCTGACCAATTTTAGAAAATGCAGTAACGATGGCTGAGGAGTCGAAAGCATTTCGGCCTGTGAGAAAACTTGGTATATGCTTAGACGCTCTTTAGTTAATGAATGCTCCACGGATGGATTTTTCCAGAGAAGATGAAGGATTGTTTGATGGAATTTGGGACAAAAACTCGTTTATTGCTGTCAACAAAGTCGATAGGAAAAAGTAAGTAGTGACAAAATGGATTTTCTGGATTTTTTTATGGATTTTTATGCATGTAAGTATTTTTATAATGGCGTTAAGATATATTTTCATTTGACATTATTTCAACTCCATTAGACGAGTTTCATGGGAATTGCATGAATACCATGAAGATGTGTGCATGAATTACGTGATTCAGTTTGAGAGCCGCCCTGTTTATACGAAATTGCTTCCAGCGCAAAATACCGTTGAAAGAAAGGGCAAAAAGAAAGAGAAAAAAAGAAAAGAAAAAAATAAAACAAGAAAGAAACAGATCAGTTTGGAGATCCATGATGTCCACCATGACATCCAAAACCAGATCAGCCAGAATGCAGCTCGTGCGACTGAGAATATGGAGGTGAATGTTGTGTTGGAATCCTGTGCTAGCTTTACATTCCCGAGGACATGGTCAATCAGAACAATGTCCCGGCACGACATTCATGTGGGAAATCAGTAGATACTGTAACATGTGTGACACCTTCGTCACTACTTCATTGCCACTGAAGTTAACCATACAGTTTATGCCCATTTTGTCATCATTCGTGCTATTTAGGTTGCTCATAGTTAATCCAGAGACATACAAACTCCAACGTACCTGGCACCCCACCCTGTTCGGTTCCATGAAATATTTAGTGCCATTGGTTACTACTTGCGTTGCCTGTCTTACAGGCATATCTCACTGTGTGGGTGAAACCGGGGCTCCACATGTGGGAAAGTTCCTCAGTGACTTGCCCAAAGTCGGTGGTTTAAACTTGGTTAAATACGAATCGGTCAAATCCTAGTCCTATTGCAGGGCTCCCAGCGGCCCTATTTTTCCTATTTCCCTCTATTTTTGATGTTTCCCTATTTCCCCCTATGTTTCTGATGTTTCCCTATTTTCCCCATATTCCTCTAAATCTGCCCCATTTTGCGCTGTAATCTCTATATTTTTACCTGATAAGGTCACATATTTTTACCTGATGAGGTCACATATTTTTACCTGATGAGGTCACATATTTTTGAAATGTTGATAATCATGTAAACACCCTTTAGCAAAACTGTATGCAATATCTGTGCAGTCACTGACTTTCATCCTAGAGCTGTTTCTAGAATGTATATAAAAGGAATTCATTGCCATGGACTTTACAGCCATGGCCAGGTGTAAATTACATCACAATGTATTCCTTTCATCACAAGCATCAGCGCCAAGCTTGAGAGGATGTGGGGGCTAAAGCTTCCCCCCTCCCATTGAAGTTTTTAAGAAAACTGAAGGAGTGTACCAAGACTTAGTCCTTTGAAATAAATGTGTGTGAGAGGGTGTCTTTTTATCTGTAAGAGCCACGTGAGCAAAAGTGCTACAAAGCCCCCCCAGAAAGCAAATAAGCCTCCCTCCATGATGCTTTTGCTCAGGAGCTACATCTTAACGCAAAAATGTTAGGCTTGTATCTTTGTACATGTATGGTTATCCAGCGAACTACGAGATGAAACTGGGCATAGTGTGCAAACAAAAACAAAAAATAATCAAGTAGAAGTTATCGATCTTGATGATTAATAAAATACATTTAATGTAAGAAAAGGACAGATATGCAGTTTATAACAACTTCGTCTCATATAGTTAAAAATAGGCTAAACGCGAATAATTAATAATGTAATTTATCATGGCCTCCAGTTGTAATAACTAAAAATCTCCTTAAATGCGTCTCTGCTGCTGTCTGAAATACCAGAGCTTCTGGGATCTGGGGGAGGGGGGCTGAACCCTCACCTGTTGAGCTGGTATAGTAGTTAAGCTTCCTCTGCCAGCAAAGGTAAGGAAAAATCAAAGGAGACTAATATTTAATGTATTCAGGCTTCCTATTATAATTTTAGTCACAAGAAATCTCCTGAAATGCCTCTCTGCTGCTATCTGAAATACCACAGCCTACGGGACCTGGGTGGCCCCTGGTACCTGGCTGGAATAGTAGTTCCGCTTCCTCTGCCAGCAGGAATTTTTGGGAAAAAACGAGAGACGTTAATATCTAATTTATCCAGGCTTCCTGGATAATAAATTTAGTCACCAGAAATTGCCTAAAACTTGTCTCCGCTGCTGTTATGACAAGACAGTATATCCTGTACTGTAGATGTACGATGAAAATGGTACTTTACTGGTCAGTGTAAATCAGTTTGTGTGACTATCAGTCCTTATAATGTCAGTGGGTCAATTAATGTAGTTAATGTTAGATACTAAAAGGGACGTAATGGAAATAGGTTTATACACATGTATCTTGCATGTACATGAACATTTAATTTGTTTCGCAGACTGCCTCATGATGTCAGTGAATAGAAAAATTCATCGAATTAACCGCCAATTATTCCCCATATCTGGCCTAGATATGTCCAATTTTTGTAAATTCTATTTTTAGCCCTATATGTTGTTAGAGGGTCGCTGGGAGACCTGATATTGTTGTGTTCACTTGTCCACCCTGGTTCGATAACAGCCACGCGTTATCTCCCCTGATGTTCCAGGTACGCTGAGACCATGATACCACTGATGGCTCCACAGTGCTCCTACCTCCTCGATGTATTTAACTACGATGCTAACCAGTTTACAGGTATGACGTAGATGTCGAAACGTCTCTGACGTCATTGTGAAATACACGTTTTATATTTCATTACTAAGTTGTGAGAAGTGAAAGTTTTTTGTTTATATGACGTTACATACGATCAAATTAATAAAGTAAATAATATGATTTTGGTCGGACTCTTCACACAACTAAAGTTAGTATTAAATTTCTTTTTCCAGCTGAAAGCCTCGCCCCACCCTTCATCCACCCACTTTATTCCTCCAATGATTAAAAACGTTCACTACGCGCTTGACTTGCTTTTCTCCTCTTTCAGGTCCTCCTCACAATGTATCCCGCCAAGATGTGGACGATATCTTCGGTAAGGGACACGATCTAGACAAGGGTTCGATCCCGGCCTGGGGAAATTGAGTTTCTAGTTTCCCACTCCCTCACTGTTCACTGAAGACCACTTTCACCAATATCGCGTGTGGGGCTGCACTTCCCACCTGGGAATGTTCACTAGTCACTTGCTAAAGATTGACAGTTTATTCTGGACAATCCGGTTTCTTCCAACCATTAAGCTGACTGCCATCCTCCTAGAGAAATTTTCTTGTTGGCGTTAGACAACAATCCTCCGTAAGAATGCATAATCCACCAGTTTGGTTTGCTCTGCGAAACCAAATATTCTCGCGGGGCTCGTTTACTCGGCAAATTTCCCTGGAAATTTAGTTAGTTTAGTTTAGTTTTTTTCTACTTTTGCATTCCTGACCACGACTGAATTCTTATACGTTGTTTGCAAGTTGGCTGGTTGACTTATTTTCCTAGAAAGTCTTCTAAAAACGTATATTCACTCTTTCAGTGCGCTTTATTTATTGCTCTGTCTTAAATTCCTTTCAAGCGGGGATAATAGATTAAGTTCCCTGAATTTGCTGACAGGTATTTTCTATGTTCTCATGGGTGTATTGTTTTCGGAACAATAAACGATGGATGTAATCCTCGTCGGTGGTCTTTCGTTATGCGCCTATGTTACACAGGTAGCCATTCTTCTCCAGATTCTTCAGTAATTCGTGTGTGCTATTGAATACCTCTATCTCAACAATGACAGTACCAGTAAGTCTACAAATAGCAATGTGAACTGTGAACTGAAAGTGAATGACAGCATGATTAATAAAGCCGGAAAGACATTTGATTCTTTGAATTGCTGATTCAAATTCAATAAATTTTAATAAATCGTTATAAAAATTCTATGTATACGTTAATGCAATAAGTAAACTATAGTTATCTTTTAATTATTTCACCAATGCTAACCAATGTGTCTACACATAAATATAGTTCAGTTATAGTATTACCGAATACCTAAAATTTTTGTAACGATTATTAAAATTTATTTGAATTTGATGACTTTTTTAAAAATTGTTTTAAATGTTTTCAGGAGGTGTCTGTTCGGTGACTGAGCTGGAGTCACAGGATGCATTATCTTACAAGTTCAGGCAATGGGGCTTAAGCTGGCTGACTAATACTTTGTACCTGATGACACTGAAACAGAAACAGTCATAACCACATACAGTGTATGCAGCAACTGAGCATTGGATTGGTTTATTGAACTTTGTACGTCATCAAACTGAGACGATCTCAAGCAGATCTATAAACATTGACTGAAGGAGCTGAGGATTTGACTGGTTTATTGAAATTCTGTACCTCATCAAAATGGAGCAATCCCATTGTGACATCCGCTAAGCGGAGTAATTTTACTTTCTAATGTTATCACACATTGTTGGTATACACTGGGAATCAGACGGTAACTTATTACCTGTAAGTGGTAAGGTAAGTATTTACGCGTAATCTTATACTCAATAAGAGTTACCCTTATTGCTTCGGGTTACGTTTCCCGTTATTTTGGAAAGGATTACGGCTCGTTGCTTCCGGCAAGAACATTTCCTATAACGACTGAAGATGGAACGATCCCCATCTACCATACAATACCACAACATATTTACCGACAAATCCGAGTTCATTTAATTACAATACGTTGTAAACCAACAGAGAAATGTGAGCTTATCATCATTTACGAAACAAAATACATTCTCGAAAGGTTACAACGATTTGTTGTGGATCCATTAGTGTACTTAGATGATCTTTCTGAAATGAGACCTGCACACACATGTTGAACGAAGATTCTCCACGCGTCAATTGTTTACCCACAATGGTTCATGGTTCTGCTGTACCAGAGCGTTATCTGTGCTTCATAATATTCACAAGAATGGGCTGTCGGGTGAACATTTTGTCCAAGAATGCTAGAGGGAAGATTGATACTTGGCGAATGCAGAAAATATAATCGTCACTGAGACCATAACGTTACATCTTAAATTATAAAGTTTTATTATTCCATCTCACGGTTTACCGAGTAGTTCATATTGATGTACCGATACATGTACGTATGTATGAGCGAAATAAACTTATGCGTCCTGTTACACTGTCAAAGCTACATCCCTTGTTGAAAGCTTTTTATGTGGTTTTCGTTGATGTGTAAAGCAAGCAGCCTATTTACTGAGGTACAAAAGAGACAGTCCGACCATGACGCTATAGAATGGGTCAGCCTGTTTTTAAAATGCTGATTCAGGTGACGTTAAACTGATGAGGTGACTGTCTGCTCTACCGTAGTGGAGCCCGCCCAGAAGAATGTGTTGAGAAATGAATGGTATTTCTCTGTGATGTAAAGTAAACACGATGACCTTCCACCCGTATCAACTTCGTGAGTATCCTGCCAAGGTTTGTGGTTTTCTCAGGATACTCCTGCACACATCACTCCGCCATCACATAAGTGAAACAATGTTGAGTTTGACGTAAAACAAAAATCAATCATTCACTGCATCAAATGTCTTTTCGGCTTTATTCGTCATGCTGTCAATTAATTTCAGTTCACAGTTCCTTCAAAATCGGCTTTAGCAGAATACCTGTTTGCAGGTCGATTTTATAAATATGTACAACCATCAGAGCGCTGCAAGTTGTCCACATAAGTGCTTTGGATGTGAGTGTTGCCACATATATATTATTCTAGGCAAAGTAACTTTTAGAAGAAAAAAACTTTGGAATTTTATACAGCTAGGAGTGCAAATCCTTACTGCGGCTGAAACCCAGCCCCTTGATTGATGAACATACACAGTGGAGTGCAGACAGGCGGAATGTTTGGAAGAAAATCTCTTTATTTGCTGGTAAGCAGTGCGTTGCCAGTACCGGTACCGGACCACAGTTGGGAAAATGGCCAAGTAATTGTGCACGTACCCTGAGGTAACCCTGGGAAATTTAGCCGTCCAGAAACTTGTCCGATGGTGTGTCCCTGGTCACTCTGGCTCTCTGAACTAACCGCTGTTGTGAGGGAAATATTGTTCAGTTTTGCACTGAACAACAACCAAGTAAATAAATAAACCCAAAGGAACAAACTGGCGCCTATATGTCGTGTGTCGAATTGTCATCGATGTAAATACGTATTACGAACAAGAATATGCACATAAATATTTGGCAATGCAGTGTACGTCCATGCTTGGAATTTAAAAAAAAAATAAGCAGTTCGGTTTATGTGAAAAATGTCAGATAAGTCTTTTTGCCATAAATTATGTTCCTTGTTCTAGAGGATATCGTTATTCATTTTAGAACACTGAGCCAAGTTCATTATAAATTACTGACTGACGGAATTATCCTGTTGTGAAGTGTGTTTCCATGCTAGTTCATCTCCTTTCAGAGATACACATCTCGTATGCCTTCAACAGCGTGGATGTGTGTAGCACCAACGCAAAACACTTGGCATGCGTCAAACATGACATAGTGCAAGTGTACATAGTTCCGGTTAATAGGGAGAATAGTGCATGATGGGCACCTTAACCACAACGTCGAGGTGAGCTGTGCTGTCTGTGTGTAACATCCGGGCACTGGATGGCTTTTTCAGTCATTGACAGCGGTGTTCTCGCGGCAGCCGCTGGGCTCTCCTGGTCAGGCTCCAGTTTCACGAAGCACACTTAGCTAAGTATTCGTTTAACTTCCTTGACAACGTATGTTGTAGAGATGGGAAGTGCCCTTAGCTAAGGGCTACTTAGCACTAAGTATGCCTCTTGAAACCGGGCCCATTTCTTTGACAGCGCTGTTCTCGTGGCAGTCGCTTAGCTCTCCTGGTCCTGAGGCGGATGAGTATGCGGGATCGAATACAGCTGTCGCCGGTTCAGTTGCGGCTTCAAGTCAGGAGGCTTCTCACACACCTGACGATGAGCGTTGCATGGGTGACCACGGGCAGTCAAACCCGTTTGATTGAAAAATAAACGAGTATCGCATTAAACGCTAATAAAATAAATAAATGAATAAAATTAGCGTATGCATATCCAACAGTCAATGTCCACGGCTTCCAAACATCTTGAAAAGGGTATTGAAAGCCTGTGGGCTTTTCAAGAAATAAGTACAAAACATGAAATGAAATAATTAATACAAATCTGAATATAGCCGCGGTTATAGATGAAACATTCGATATTGCACATAGTCCTACAAAAGTCCTACAACACGGTGTACTAACGGCACATAACGCTGTTCGACATTACACGAAGTCTTACAGCACGGTATAATAACGGTTAGCTCTGAGAGCGGTGAGCCAGGCTTCCAGCTTGGCTCCCACATTCACCGCTCTGAGTCGTTACATTTACTAACCTGGAACTCGGTCCTGTCGCCTGTGCTGTCCTCAAATTGTCAAAGGTCTACTTGACGAAAATGACTGTCCCGTGATCTTAAAGTAACTATTAATCATCGTGTATTTCGCCTTGTTTTTGCGGGAATAATATAGATCAAAACGTCGCAGTTAACACAAATGTAACCGACGCACCCACTCGTACAGCATCCCAGCTCTGAGGGCGGTGGGCCATGTTCCCAGCTTAGCTTCCACTTTCTTCCAATTTTGTTCTTGATCCGGTACTGTGAGACCATGGATGTGACCCACTGTATCGTCGTTTATAGTGTGGTTGAACAGTGTCCGACATCAGCGTGTACCCATTTCCACTAGAAAATACTCTTTAGTTTCGTTTATAACTTAAGTTGTGAAAATGTAGGTGAGAAAAAATGCAAAAACACTTCACACTTTCCTTTTCTCTCCTATGGTATAACACGTCATTGCCAAAAGCAGTAAACCTACACATTTTAATTTAAGCCTTGCGTAAAAGGCCTGTAGTTATTTTGAAATGCAGTCAAATGTCCTGAGAGTACAGTAATTGACGCCAAAGCTTTACTCGTACATTTCTACTCACTTTGTACACAATACAGTTCTGAAATCTGACATTAAATACCTGTTCTTAGGCCAGAGAAAATTCGCCGTCACATCCCTGACGGTCTGTGGCCCTAGTCAACTAACCGACTTCTCCATGTATCGTTTCAGCTAATAGGCCTACCCAGGCTCTGTTACTGGTTATGTCATACACATTAGCCCATCGCCTAGCTGCAGTCAAACAACCTGCCGTTTAGCCTCTAACATGAAGCGTTTGGCACGCTTTACGCCAGATGCTGTTAGAGGCTTTGTCTGCAGAGCCTCGTGCAGTACAAGATTTCTTCAACTGTCAGACTACTTTCAACCATACGATGAGTAGTTGGGGGTAAAAAAAAGAAGAGGTTGAGGAAAAAACAAGACAGAGTCGAGTATGGGCTCAGTAACCGCCAAACAACAGTGTTGTAGGAGTATTTACAGATGATCTGATTGCATTCTTTTATTATCAGAGAAACCATCAAGAGAAGCAAGCTGGGCTCTGACTACAATCATTCAAATGGTATATCAGCTTTTACAACTAACCCTATCCTTAACGCGTGAATTCTTACACATGTACATAATCTCCATAAAGATGTATGGTATTTGCATGCCTCTACAGTTTAGCCCACAGAAGTTACACAGTAAGTATATACTTACTGAAATATGTTTTCAAAAAAGTATTGACCCAGATCTCACTGCACGAGGATGATGGAAGAACATGCTCACAACAGGGGAAGAATAAGCACACTACTTTAAACTTGCCAAGAATCATGTTTGGTAGAAATATATATTCTGCTGACCATAGCTTTGGACATTTAATTGATACTAAGAATGTCCTTAATATTCAGAAGCATACAAAATGTCATACAGAAACTAATATAAGCATTCGGGAAGCATGCAGTACCATTAGGTGTAGTGCCTGGATCATGTTCTCGCTTAATTCTGGGTAACGGATAACAGTTACTATCATGGCTAGCGTGAATATTCCAGCGTGCTTTGCCGCAGTTAGTCATTTGACAGGGACTGCTAAACTGCAGAGCGCCATTCCTGTCCGCTGGCTCCAGAGGGGGGTTTACAGGCTGACGTGGAGGCCTAAACGCCATAAGCTTCATATACCAGCTCAAGAATATGCATGTACATCATCTCTCCTATATACATGTAGACGCCATTAAGAAAGACCACCTGCAGGAAGGTTGTCTGCGGTAGGAGGGTATATGTAACAATCACGTGGATGACTTAAAATTACATATCGTTAAGGGAATGTCATAATAGCGAATAGATCAACTGACCAAAATATACCAGGTAACTTCAAGTTCTAGAAATAAATCTGTCAAGGTTACAGCAGCCAACATTCTTTTTTTCTGAACTTCATACAAAACACAATACACGTGTATGTATATACATGTACACTTGTATATGTCCCAAGGTGAAAACCAGAAACAGGAAATTGATTCTTATGAGTTGTGTCCTTGCTTCACACCGTCTGTCCAGCAGACGAGCGCTATGCGATATGGACAAGCTAATAAGCTTCATAAATGACCATCATCCTGTCCAGTTAATCCTCGTGTATGTGGTATGAAACAATTTATATCGTGTTGGAACAGGACAGTTTTGTCGCCTAATTGTGCGAAACTTCAAATTAGGCTGAAAGCCATTTAGGAATCCTGTTGGCATAATATGTATCAGATGACATCATTTTCCACTTCCATTACGTCACTAACTGACGCCTTCATGATGTTTCCGAATGATCGCGCCCAACTGTCCCGTGAATGATAAGGGCGTGTCACGTTTTCCCAGAATGGATAAGCCTGACAGAGTCAGCTACACTGTCAATTGGGGGCCGATGCTCCCCGGGTAAAGTCTCTATGGGGTACATTATTCTTCGTTAAGAACATGCCCTCGAAAGTAGTTATGTTGTATCTTTGAGGAGCGCGCGTGCTGGCAATATCTTTGCCCCGAAATTTCCCTCGTACCAGATACTCCTTGCCAGTTTTCTGTTGGCACCACACGATGACATCATCGACAGTAGGCAGAGGTACGTTGGCCAGATCTGCGACACCTCGGATGACGCACAGCCCGTTCACCAGATCATCCGTCATGTATGGCGTGTCGTAATCCGGAATAAACCGGCCTGCCCCCGTCTCGCACATCGGCTGCATGACGTCTTTGAACGCAGCGTTCGTGGTTAAACAACTATATGTGCTCGTGTCGTCTTCAATTTCATCGCCGTAGTGCAGTATCAGCCACTTGTGGAGATTGATAATGGCGCTTTTGTTGAAGCTTTTCTTAAGAAATGCCAAAGCCCGTGCCAATCCTTGGAGCTCTTCGCTGAGGGAAAATGCCATACTGGCGCCGTCCGTGGAAATTCCGTGGAACAAGGGCGGGTTGACATGCAGAGGACTGTGAAAGTAGCGCCAAACGGCGTGGAGAATCACGGGGTAAAACGTGCGCAGGAAGTCCGACATTATGGTCACCTCCAAGAAACCTGTGGACGGTTTAAACGAGGGTTTTGATCCGAACAACATCTGGAGGGCCAGGAAGGGCGGCTTTCGCGGTCTGCAGTGATTCATAATGGCGCCGTTCACAACTTTTTCAGAACGTAACACCTCCACGATTTTGCCGTATTCCACGATTCTCCCCTCCCACGGCGCCACGTCGCAGGACACGATGTTACACGAGAAGAATTTCTCCTTGAGAATATCCCAGCACTGGAACTCGAAGCCCGGTCCGCTGGGCATGCCAACGAGTACCGTTCCGGGGGGAACGTACGGCTGTATGGCCGTCAGGTACTTCTCGTGCTCAGACGAAGGTGTGGCCAACACGATGACGTCTTGTGTCGTCACGCACGCGCGTGCATGGAATTCGGTCAGTTCCAGGGTCGACCGCAGCTCGGTCATTTCGCCGTCGTCCTTTTTGATCCGGAGAATGAACTGAGACTCCTCCATGGCTTGGTTCCAGCGCTCCGCCTTCTCCTCGTCCAAGACAAAAGCCTTCACGTCGAATATCCCGCGAGAGGCGGCGTAGCCAGCTATAGCGTGGGCATTAGCCGACTCCCCGCACACCAGTAGTTTTATTTTACTCCCCATGGCGATTCCTCACGGTAGGACCATGCGGTCGATGGTGGTATGCAAATGAAGGGCTGCAAATACGAACACATTAAATATTTTCCCAAATAACTCATCTACACACTCACCTAACAAATCTTCAAAGTTATCAAACGAAATATAGCCCTACATTCTGTATCCTCCTACCTCAGTTATTTCTCTTACAAGATTTCCTGATTCTGTTTTGACATTGTTCATAGAGCACCCCCATAAACACGACATTCTCAAGATTCCTGGACAATTAATGTTCAATAACAAGGTATCATTATTCTGCTGTGCGAGTTAGAAGGCTTAAGATTTTAACGAAAATGCACACCTTTAATGGTTGATCGATTCGATATGTATTGGGATATGTAGGATATCTTCGGAAATTTGGAGCAATGGGAATCTTGGGGCATAGTACATTCTAGGGCAATGGACATGCTGGGACATGGGCACATACATGTCAGCATCTCCAGAAAAATGAACCTCGTGATTATAAAGCATTTAAAAAGAGATCCTATAATAAGTACAACAAGTTCATTTGTATAAATATGCTAAAACAAATTACAACACACATTACAGTGTAACGAACACCACGTGCTCTGGGTAGTCGCTGTACGACAGTCTGTGTACACGCCAATAATGCACGTCACCTTCCCTTACTTTACCAAATGGCTAAGCGCTTGTTTCTCAAAAATTCACAAGTTAGCAGACTGAAATTCAACTGACCAATCAGTAAACTGGTTCTAGTCGATATATTAACAATTAAAAGAATGCAAGAAGCAGCACTGACTTACCGGCAATGCCGAATACAGCATGGATGCCTCTAGCTGCTCCCCTTGTCTGCATTACCTTGAAGTAAAAATAAACTGACCTCCAAAAATTTTGTCGACACTGTAAAGAAGCTAACTGATAGCGCAGAGTTTCTCGAAGCCTGGAGGTTTGGCTCGCCCGTCTCCAAGGTGATTCTAAATTTGGGACGCAGTAAACTCCCATTGGTTAAAGCAGAGAACTTGACCTGAACTCAAGTGGTTTACGACATTTGTACCTCAACATGTACTTGTAGAATAAGCAGGATGTTAATAGGGGAGTGTAAGACGTGTGAACATACTGAGAGTGATACTCAGGAATCCACATATCTAAATGGACAACCAACATGGCCACACGTAATGCTTCAAATATTTGGTATGAGAGGAAAAAAGAACCGTTACGGCAGGATGAGTCAAGATACTTGGTGCCGGTATTGCCAACATTTGCACGTGATAGACCGTTAGTTTCACGTAACTCTATACTATCTGTGAACACTATGACATACAGCTGCAAGGCTGGGGTGCAGTGGCCCTTTGCCCTAGTTACGTAACACAGTATGTTTTGTCGTGCACTAGTTTCGGTTTCAGTTTACTCCCAGTTTATATACACAGAGAAAGTACAAAGAACAAATGATACTGCCACTGGAAAGGAAAACAAAAGATCTGTATCCACAGGTTTATCATATAAACTCGTGAGAATAAAACATCAAGAGACTTCATCTGTCTAAGTAACATATTATCAATATGCAAGAATTTCATTATTATATTCAAGCCTCGTGGAAGGTGGGGCGGGAGGATGGGGAGGGACGGAACTAATCACTTCGCAACGACTTGCACGCCATGTATATTGATATATAGGGAAGCCACTGAGAGGGGTCCGGTCGGGGAGGGTAGACCTTCTGACGTATGGCAAGTCGTTTCGGCCTAATATCATGAATTTATTTCCAGGTATCTTGAATTTATTTCCAAATATCCAGAATTCATTTCCAGATATCTTAAATAGCAGTCTTTTGTTGATGTGCGGACCACGTTATTTTAGATATCTGAAAATCCTTTCAAAACACCTGAAATTCTTTTTAAGATACGTCTAAACATAAATACGGTGCACATATTCGTAAAAGATCAACACATATTACAAATTGCGCTAAAATGTACAAATTGACAGTTACTACTCCCTAAGCGGAATAGAATGTGTATAGATCTACTCATACGTATTACAGGCCACCATGGCTGATCGCAGTGTGGCTAATGTTGTTAGCGAGGCTTCAACGTGGTGGTATAATTAGGTAACATACACTTTGTTCATATAAATAAACGGACATCACAAAAAGAATTCCATACATGTCAAATTAACGCCTAATTAAAGTGAAAGACAGTGCATGTTTAAGTTTATCTGGTTGGACAATATTATGTACATTTCGGTAAAATATTTTTCGTAACGGCTACTACGACAGTGGTAATTGGCATTTGAACGTACTCCTTCGGCTAACATTAAGTGCAGCCATTGTGTGCGCGCTGTGACGTAATTGTTTCAAGCGCGGAAAACCCTTGTCACCTGTCACTGTAGTAGGCTGCCAGGGTTGAGGTTGAATTTATGTATATACGTAAATTTGTAACATGAAATGATCAAGAAACTAATTACTCCCTCCAGAACACAATGGTCTGGAAATACATTGCAGTGTTGTTCACTCATGCACTTGATATAATTAAAATATACAATATTAACCCAATGTCCTGTCCCTACGTTATTACATGTTACATTGACAGTCAACTCAGAAAACATACGTGACAGCTTGTGAACAGCTGATGTCTCCTGGCGCTCTTATTGGTCAGTCTCTTATAATCTTAACAGTTTGCGCGCCTTCAGACCCCAGTCGGCAGCAAAATACTCCACACTTCAAACGAAAATAATTCAGAAACTAATTCAACCAAATTCAAACAGATTTTGCGATAACGAGAGAATTTTATAATTGCCTCTGTCAGGACTTGTCTTTCACTTTAAGATATCTTGAATTCATTCCGACGAATCTGGATATCATTTCTACATATCTGAAATGTTTTTCTGACAGGTGCTGCACGAAATTTATTTCAGACATCTGGAAAGGTTTTCCCTACACATCTGCTCCATGTCACGGTTAGTCACATAACGCCAGAACAGCAGTCCCTGAAACACAATTAGCACTCACCGTATAGGCAAACCGAATTCTTAAAGGAAACCACAGAAATTCATTTCGCAACGCAACGACGTACACGAAATACAGATTTATAGAGACTACAGCCACTGCAACGCGTATTTCATTTGCTGCACGTTGTTCTTAATTGCTCAGGGCTTCATTATTCTATATTCGCAAATACAGGTGGTTCCAAAATTTTTCAACGCACTTGCACGGGCAGTGACACTTAATTCAGTAAATCAAGGGCATTGTAAACATCGGCAGTGACACATAATTCAGTAAATTATGTGCATTTTATCCAGCTCATGCTGGCTTCCTCTCCGGCCGTACGTGGGAAGGTCTGCCAACAACTTACAGATGGTCGTGGGTTTTCCCCGGGCTATGTCCCACTTCCTCCCAACATAATGCTGGCCGCCGTCGTATAAGTGAAATATTCTTGAGTACGGCGTAAAACACCAGTCAAATAAATAAATAAAATAAGAGTATTTTATATGAGTTTTCATGGTATTTGTGACTTGGCATTGGATTTGATGTTGATGTCCACAGCAGAATAAAATCGGCCATGCATAATTTTGTCGAGAATGGACGAACCGCGTGGTAACTCCAACCTGGTCTGTAAGTGGTCGTGATGATAGTCCGAAGTTTCCATGGCTAACGGACTAGGACAATTCGACCAGTATTCATTAACCAAAAAAACTCAAGTTCGTAATGTGTTTGTATCATTTATTTGGCGTCACGAATGCGCGCTTCATATTTTCCATCACAAATTCCGAGTGAATGCTGCAATGGTCTATATACATCAGTTGGCCATTGCTAAACTATACATATTAAATCAGCAAATAAATACAAAATTTCCATCATCTGGTACCCTTCGATACCTCCGCAGAAAACGCGGCAAGGGGTGAGAGAGTAATCTTAGCAGCTCATAAAGGTTAAAGATTTAATTATTTAATTTGTGTTTCAGGCCGTACTCAAGATTCCACTTATACGACGGCGGCCAGTATTGTGGTGAAAGGAACCGAACAGAGCCCGGGGGAGAACCACGACCATCCGCCGGTTTGCTGGCAGACCTCCCCACGACCACCCGCCGGTTGCTGGCAGATCTTCCCACGACCATCCGCCGGTTGAAGGCAGACCTCGCCACGACCACCCGCCGGTTGCTGGCAGATCTTCCCACGACCATCCGCCGGTTGCTGGCAGACCTTCCCACGACCATCCGCCGGTTGCTGGCAGATCTTCCCACGACCATCCGCCGTTTGCTGGCAGACCTTCCCACGACCATCCGCCGGTTGCTGGCGGACCTAATGGTTAAAGAGGCCGATTCCAAAATCACATTATAAAAAATTCCCAACATGAATTTAATGCTGATGTGGACTTTATGTGGTTAAATAAGACTGAAAATTTTGACATAACATAACCTTGACTTAAATCAAAAATCGTTTAGTGGAATCGGGACCAGGTGTGTTGTAGTGTAATGTATGGTGCAAAAATAATAGAATTTCAAATCCTTACACAGTGATACCACTAAGAGCATATATACCGTGTTTGTGACCAGTGCTATATAAACTAAGCTGGGAACCTCGACGTGAAAGACATCCTCAACGTGATAATAAGCAGAAATATACGCCAGCTACAATTTCAGTTGAGTATCAAAAAGATATGAACCATGCCTAGTAAACTATACAGCACCAACACTACAGCAGAAGTATTACGGAATTACCAATATAACATCAACACTTTGTACTATATAGGTACTTGGAGCTAGAATCAAAATCTGTTTTCCTTTCAAATAGGGAGGCTGCACTGTCCTTATTTGTCTATCCAGATATTTATACCTACCCCGCTGACGTCTTCGGAAACCTGTCATTCACACTAATTACACAAACTCAGCTCAGCTTGTAGGATCAATTGCAGATTGCAACCTTTATTACATGTACTTTATCTTGACAACCAGAAGTTGGACCAGTATTATGCAGAGCAAACCTTTAGATACTGCTCGTGGGTAATTTATGGAGTCATGTAAACACCATTACTATGGTGAAAACTTAGTTATCAGACCCTTTATGGTAATACCAAGGAAAACACCAAAAAAAACAATACTGATATATATATATATATATTTTCCACATTTCCTGGTCTTATTATGCAGCTCTGTAGTTGCCCTGACCCTTATAGCAGTAACTCCAAACCATCGATACCTATAAACCAAGTGTAGATACTAATTTATCTCCATACGCATTCTTATCTGTTGCAATATTAATAATAAAATAACACTAAAGCAGATTTCAACAATAAACGGGATTAAATTAGATCTAATCAACAATTAAACGGTCCCAAAGCTTCACAAATCTGAAACAATTTCTTAGAATGTACAGAATATTTTATCTGAACAAAATTGCTGACTGGACCTTTGGTGTATTACGGAACTCCTAAGATCACCAACATTATACAAGAACACAAACCCGATGGATTTATACCTGATACAAGCGCAAATGGCTTTGGCTATTGGTGTCAATTCCTTGGGAAATTTTGTACATGTATAACACTGTATACAAACCACCTGAAGTGGCGCTCGTCTGGGATAATACTTGACAACAGCTACCAAGCAGCCGTTTCACAAAGTGCACATATAGCAAGCGTCAGATGCAAGTGACTACAATGGAAACCAAGGGCCCATCTTATACAGGTGTCAAAAACACTCTCATCTATCTAGGAAGGGGAAGGGAATGGTGTTTGGAGTATGTGATGCTAGGGTCCCAGAGATAAATCATCAGTAACATCATCAACAAAGCACTACATTTACCACAGAGAAACAACACACACATAAAAATATACAATCCATTCACCAATCTTGATATAGCAGAAATCTCATACAGGCTTCTATATTTCCCTTTTCCCCATATTATGTACAAAATTTACAAACAACCCTGAAATCTGTACTTAGAAACAAACGTAGTTCATTCCCCTGAACACAGCAGGCAACTACAAAACAGAAATAAAGCCACACTCACCAGTGTTTTGCTCTGTCACAGGGAACAACCAAGAGGATCACAGGCAACAAAAACAGGAAACAGAGCAGAGGAAATAATACTACCATACAGCCAGCCACCTATATTGACTATTCTTTGACCAACACACTTGTGGACATCCCTCAAGTTATATCATGTGCTGTAATTGTAAATCATTAAAAAATTTTTGATACAATATAAGGTATTTCATCTTAAGTTTAGACTTATTATTAAAGTGACACATTTTGCTTCATTTGATTCATTCAAACATAATATAGGGCCACTTTAGGAATTTTTGTGAAGTGTGATTAACTTCTTATCACAAAACTTCAGTGTTGACAAAATTTGAAATCAAATGCATCATTCTAAGGTCTTTACCTGCTTCTGAAAATTTTAACAGGACAATCTTCAGGTGAAGAAATGTGTGTATTAACCTGGAGTTTCTCCAGTGAATGTTGCTAACTTACCATAAGCACAAATAATACAGCTGAGTTACTGATGTGGTCTGTGTGGTGAGCTTACTATCATTCCACCAGCACACAACGGGCAAGCAACTATCAAGCTTGTTACAAACTAGTGCCTCAGTATAGCCTGAGAGTAGCCTACAGAAATGTTGTAGCCCAAGGCCTACACTCACAAAACTCCCTCCATTAGCTATCCATGACCTTTCTCATAACATCTCTCATGTCTCCTCATGGCACAATCCCTTACACAACGTCAATTACAAGTAAGCTTAGGCTTTTGTGAAAGTAGCCCCTGGTAGGCAAAGTGTGCCTGTGACAGACAAGTAAGTAATCAATATACTATCTATGCTATTGTGGATCATTAAGACTGAGAGGGTTGTTGAACTAGACAATACAAGATTTGTCTCCCTTTGTGGAGATCTAGTAGATGTTATTTTCATTTACTTATTTATGTATTTGATTGGTGTTTTACACCATGCTTAAGAATATTTCACTTATACCACAGCGGGAGACCTTCTTAAGTATGCCTGGAGAAGAAGCCAGCATGAGGTGGGCTTGTACAAACAGCGACTGCATTTGTGGCTTCTAATGTTATTTTTCAACCAGTTCACCTATAGTAATGCTGTTTAATATAAATATAACAGAGTTAAAAGATGACAACTGTTTCCTCATTTATTAGGGCCCCTTACACAAACCTTTCACAATAGCTCTTTATGGTCTAGGCCACTAGCTCATCACTTTAAACCAAAAATTGAAATCACAAAAGAGGAAAACACAGCACTGCAGATACATCATACACTGCACAGCAACACACAATCTCTTGCTACGTTCTACTGTGGCCAAAAACTCTTTCTGGGATGCCTTTTAATACACTGTACATTCGTATGTTTGCAGGCATCAGAGAGAAGACTTCACACTAAGACTGAAATTTATACATAGCTCCTTCTGAATTGGGTTCAACTTAAAACCATGGGCAGGCTAGAGACACACCAACGGCACACCTTAAGGGAACTGTTAACCTGGCTTCACCAGTTAAAAACACCAAAATGTATAAGACATTCAAACTGTACAGGTATATATGTATTGGATTAAAACAGGTTTACTGTATTTAAAGTACAAGCAGTAAACAAGACATTTCAGTCTAGCTGGTGAAGTACAGAACTAGAACATGTGAGCTGATCAAACAGTCCAGGCAGTACTCACAGCCCACTTAAACAGCTGACCTTTACTATGACACAACACCTGTAAGCAGTGCATAAACTGTACATAACTAAATTGTACACAATGAGCCTAGGTTACACATTAAAGCTTTCACCGCATCCGCAAGTTCCTTTTATGTTGGGGTTGTTAAATATAAATTCTGAAGTAAGTTTTGATTCCATATAGTCCATTTCTGTTCCTAGTAAGGTTAGCTGCGCTTTGGAGTCAATGAATACTTTCACCCCTAAAATGAAGCAGAAACATAGATAACATGAATATATAGGCCTGAGTAAATGATGAACAATGCTATAGTCAAGTCTGTCATTACTTCGTAATATATAACTCATGTGACAGGTAGTTTACATGTAACTGTAGATTTCTACAATGATGTTTTGTTTCAGTGTTTACATATAAATGACATGAACATGAACCTGTAGGTAAAGGAATGCTAACACAGGCCAAAGTCCATACATGTAGTGTTTGTCATCCACCCCAGAATCAGGTGCACAGCAAATGTATATGTACTTACTGATCCACATGTTAGTTTATAGCTTGTACTCATCTTGTCAAATGGAGGAAAGTTAACATGGCTAAAACTCTTAATGAGTAGAGTCAAATACTGGCAACAGCTCCATGTATCATGTGATGTGATTATCACAGTCTCAATAGTTTATGATATAAGTAGACTGTTCAATCCAATCACTCGGCAAAGTTCTTGTGGCCATGTACTCACCATCTTGCACAACTTCTTCATCAAACTTGCCCTTTTCTCTGGCATAGTCTAGCGTGTAGGACAATCCATTGCAGCCTCGTGTGCGAACTCCCACTTTCAACCCAAGCTGAAACAGTTTGCAGTGAACCCAACATTTCTTAGGAGTTCATTCACTTCAGCAGTCAAGACTGACAGATTGATAGTCATACATTTTCTTCTATTTTTTTAATAGTATAATTTATCAATATAGAAAAAAACTGAATCAACTGTATAAATCTATGTGATGCATATATGGGTAGCGGTGGGCATATGGGTGGTGAACATGGGGTATTTGGGTACTGGTGGGTGTATGGGTCGTGGACATGGTGGGTATAGGGTATTTTGGTAGTGTGGGTATGGGTGAACTTGGTGGGCATGGGGTATATGGGTAGTGGTGGGTGAGGGTAGATTTGGTGGGCATGGGGTGTATGAGTAATGGTGGGTATGGGTGGACTTGATGGGCATGGGGTATATGGGTAATAGTCGGTATGTGTGGGCTTGGTGAGCATGGGGTATATGGGTAGTAGTCGGAATGGGTGGACTGTGGGCATGGGGTATATGGGTGGTGGGTGGGTGTGGGTAGACTTGGTGGGCATGAGGTATACGGGTAATGGTGGGTGTGAGTGGACTTGATGGGCATGGGGTATATGGGTGGTGGTGGGTATGGGTGGACTATGTGGGCATGGGATATATCAGTGGTGGTGGGTATGGGTGAACTTTGTGGACATGGGGTATATGGGTGGTGGTGGGTGTGGGTGGACTTGGTGGGCATGGGGTATATGGGTAGTGGTGGGTGTGGGTGGACTATGTGGGCATGGGATATATGGGTAGTGGTGGGTGTGGGACGACCTGGTGAGCAAGGGGTATATGGGTAGTAGTCGGTAAGGGTGGTGGTGAGTATGGGAGGACTTGGTGGGCATGGGGTATATGGGTGGTGGTGAGTATGGGAGGACTTGGTGGGCATGGGGTATATGGGTGGTAGTGAGTATGGGTGGACTTTGTGGGCATGGGGTATATGGGTAGTGGTGGGTGTGGGAGGACCTGGTGAGCAAGGGGTATATGGGTAGTAGTCGGTAAGGGTGGACTAGGTGGGCATGGGGTATATGGGTGGTGGTGAGTATGGGAGGACTTGGTGGGCATGGGGTATATGGGTGGTGGTGAGTATGGGTGGACTTTGTGGGCATGGGGTATATGGGTAGTGGTGTGTGTAGGTGGACTTGGTGGGCATGGGGTATATGGGAAGTAGTCGGTCTGGGTGAACTTGGTGGGTATAGGGTATGTGGGTGGTGGTGGGTATGTGTGGACTTGGTGGGCATGGGGTATATGGGTAGTAGTCGGTATGTGTGGGCTTGGTGGGCATGGGGTATATAGGTAGTAGTCGGCATGGGTGGACTGTGGGCATGGGGCATATGGGTGGTTGTGGGTGTGGGTGGACTTGGTGGACATGGGGTATATGGGTAGTAGTCGGTAAGGGTGGACTTGGTGGGTATAGGATATGTGGGTGGTGGTGGGTATGTGTGGACTTGGTGGGCATGGGGTTTATGGGTAGTGGTGGATATGGGTGGACTTTGTGGACATGGGTTTATGGGTGGTGGTGGGTGTGGGTGGACTTGATAGGCATGGGGTATATGGGTGGTGGTGGGTATGGGTGGACTTTGTGGGCATGGGATATATGGGTGGTGGTGGGTGTGGGCATGGGGCAATGGTGGGTATAAAGGGGGAAAAATTAGTACATAGAAAACGTAATCGGCAGGACACATCACACTCAACCACCAGCTAATCGTATGACTGAAAGCTATTCACAATGGCATGAATGGGAAACAATTCACCAAATCCTGACTGTATTCTGCTAACACACACATGCCACACAAACTCACCATATCAGGCTTCTCCTTCATCAGCTCTTTGATTTTGGACACAGCAGCAGACGTCTGAAAACACAGTAAACAGCTTCATGACAAAATGCACAGCTGGATAATGTTAAATTCCTGGATCCTAGTTTTGTCCTCATGTAGAAATCTGGAACCTTCTTCATGAATATTCCACTTATACAACAGCAACCAACATCATGGTGGGAGGAAACCAAGCTGAGCCCGGGGGAAGGGCAGATATTGTCATAGGGTGGATATATTCAAATGGTCTGTCATGAAGAGAGTATGATCCTGGAAGCTCTGTTATGTAGTGGTAAATCTAAAGAAAGGATTTAAACACCTTTCTCAAAACGCACAGTCAGCATTACTAGTGCCTGAAAAAGATATCTTGTTTGAGGACTGCATACATACTGATGATAATTTCATTTCAGAGGCAAATAAACGTCAAAAAATATAATTTTTATTGTTGAAACTGATATTTATTCTGGAGAGTGTTATCTTACCTTCCAAACAAACCATTCTATGATGAATAGAAGCAACTCTGAGAATCAAGATTAAATGTGCAACTTATTCAAAGGCAATATTTAGATTGTTTTACCATAAACTGCATACCAGTACCATAATGAAACTCAAAATGAACTCACAAATGACAACATAGGAAAAGGTGAGGAGACAGCATTTAATCACTGAAAACCAACAAGGTTGCTATTAATTCTAAATTTGCAAACCCTTTCAGGACATAGTCATTCTGTGTTTGCTGGCATAGGTTAGCCGACTAGAGTACTAGATAAAGTTTGCTACAAGCTATAGATTTGTAAATTTTAGTAAATAGCAAAGATTTCTTGCAGCTTGTTAGACATTCGCTACCAGTAATTTTCAATGTTTGTCACAGTTTTTGTGTCACAGACTGATTGATTGACATATGTTAATGATGTTTACTGTACTACTCAAGAAATATTCACTTATACAATGGTGATCAGTGTAATGGGTGGAGTGTCCAAAGTGAACCACCCACCTCTGGCAAGCTTTCCGATGTTCACTGAGAAAAGGACATTTTTCCATGAACTGATGTTACCCTACCATGCGATACCACCCTCATCCTTACTACAGCCAAGCTGACAGCATATTTAACAATGTACTACCATATCACTTCAGCCACATTCGTGCATCTACCCCACCCTACCACCATGAAAAATAAAATAAATTAAAACAGTAATTAATACAGTATCAGTGATAAAAATAATTTAAGAATAAAAAACATGTGTAAAGCTAGGTTACTATATAGTGAATTCTTTCGCAAAATTTACAGTGGACACTAACAATGGACAGGGGACTGTGCCCAAAACGGAGGAGACAACCAGTAACTGTCTCCTGGCGTTTGTAAACAATGCACAGTCACTGTCAGACAAACCACTTCACGTTACGTAAATGCGTCGTGTTGTGACCTCTACAAGTCCCGATCTACAAATATCTCGCTTTCTTGACAAAAAATTTTGATCCTCTTTCATGGATAAAAAAATGTATTTCACACCATCTACGTTGTCTCACCAGAACAAGTGGTGCCCGCTGAGGAGTCAAACGCTTTTTAGAAACTGCCCGAACTGTCGCTCCAACCGCTGCTTTCGCAGCCATGTTGATACTGTTGTGTTATTGTGTTGTCAAATTTTAGAAGTTATAAAAATTTCCGGAAGAGAAAATTCTTTTCGGTCTAAAATTGAAATAATACAGTGGAGCAGAATGTACATAGGTAAAATTTGTCACAAGTCTATAAATTTAAGTCATCAATTAGTAAAGAGTCTGATTAAAGATAATGCTATTTTTTATGCGTCTTTCCGCCTGCGCGCAGATCCGGAATTTCCATGACACGACCTTGCAACTGCGTGCTGGGCATGGTGATGGTTTTGATGTGATTTGCGGTGACATTAACAACAATAATTTCAATCTGGTCATTGTTGTCATGAACCAAATGACTGTTGAGTGAATCAAACTATTCAAAATGGGAGGCTGGAAACTCGAGATTTTTAAGGTTTGGATTCGTGTTATCTACAACTATGTGCCGTCACGTCATTAGGCCAAAAACGAAAACTGGCATCCAAATAAATGTCGGCTGTAAGGTTTGAATTAAGCGATTTGTAAAACAACAGGAGTTACCAAATGGTGTACCTATGAGTTATTTCCCGCTTTTACTCGTACTTCAGATTAAAAGAAATGTTCATCAATCTCTGTCGAGCGTATCCTTGCATTTTTATGATGATTATTTTCTTTAAGGTCTTTTGTCAGGAGTCATGATGTCTGCAGATACATATGTCTGCATTTATATATCTAATCATAGCACTTCAAAGTAATCCTTACCAAACAAGGAGTACAAACAACGTACACAAAACCATCATTATTGAAGATGAATTATGTTCAAACACAAAGAGATGGACTATATCTTTTAAGTTTTTCTATTTCTCATACACGTTTGTAAATTATGACGTGAAACAAGTCATGAAAAAACTTGATTTGGAAGGCAGTCATGGCTCAGTTTGTTTGATTGATTATTGCTTAACACCATGTCTGCAATACTTTGACTATATGATGGCCAAAGGCTTAGTACTCCAGGGTAGGATGTGTAACCACCAACCACAATTAGGCCCGCAGGGTGAGGATTCAATATCAACCATTGGCTAGGAATTCATGGGTCCCTTCCACTTGTTGATGATGATAACGGTTGATAACGGTTGACAGAGAGTTCATGGGACTGTTTGTGCAATGTTGACCACTTGTTTCCACCAGTATGGCATGCAAGTCAGTCACATGGATGAAACTTCATCAGCAAGTTGCCAGACGGCTATGATTTACTCTGACAACTTTGGCTCCCTCCACCCATAACACTGACCGACATCAGTGCAATAAATAAAAAAAAAATATTGTTATTCTGTATTTAAATACTGTCAAAACTGAGACATGAGAAAGTGGGTGTTATGTATTGATGCTCTGATACAATACTTTATCACAACCCTGTCTTATTCCATAATCTTACCCTGAGCTCCTCTGTACTCCCTGTGTTGTCCTTAATATATGGAGGTTGTTAAGAAGTTTGTTTGATTGGTGTTTTATGTAGGTACATGTTGCACATATATGACCGCAGTCAGCATTAATTATGGTGGGAGGGAACCCATAACCATCCACAGGTTGCTGGCAGACCATTCAATGTAGGAAGGGAAAGGAATCCAGCATGAGCTGGACTTGAACTCACAGTATCCACATTGGTGACAGGCACCTGGGTCATAGTGTACGCTAGCGTGTTAACACCCTTGGTGACACAGGCACCTGTTATAAAGTGTCTGTCCATACTCATGGATGCATCAGCTGTCATTCCATCTAAGTATCCCCTTGTGTCATCACTGATAAATCCACATGAGCATAACACAGGTTGAAACTGGAAACTTTGCAACTACAACAGCAATGTTTGGCCCTTTGAAAGCATACTCTTCTCAGCGTGGGGAACCGCACATACAAGGGAGATAATCAAAGGAAGAGTTTCTGGCCTAACTATACATGACTGACACCATGAGCAGGTTTTTGTTCAGAAATCTAATTACTGATAAATGTTGCTTATAGGACTTTAGTGGATGGCGACTAAGTTGAAATGTGTCCAATCTGAGGCCAGTTTTAGGATTGCAATTTTATGCTTGTACGGATTTATCCTATTAGGACAAAATGGGCACCTACCTAGAATTGACAGCTAAGATGTCTTCAAAAATTAGACACTTTTTTTTTTATAGATATATATATAAATAGAAAGAGAAAACAATACAGTCCACAAGTACAGAGGTTTTGTTAGACGTTAGACATGTCATTACATTTACAATCACAGCCCTGTCTTGTTCCATAATCTATCACAGCAGTTTAGTTACCTCTAATGGTACATCTATACATGTAAAGACCTCTAATTTGATAGGTCGCCTTGGTGGTCTAGTGGTTAGAGCATCTGTGTTGAGGTTGAGAGATTCAGGTTTAAGTCCGGGTCAGGTCTGGGTACTTGTTGCCGTCTCACTTGGCGATCAGCATGAAGAAGGTATTTCAAGGAAACACAACTGTTTGGCCTAGTGTCAGTATAACGTGACTGGGTGGGGTGTCATGTCTGGTGTCTTTGGCATGATGCTCCAGTGGCAGCAGCACGGACTCGCTCTGCCGCAAGAAGACACACTATATGCACACACCAAGACTCCCTGTCGTCATATGACTGAAACATTAAGTATGATGTTAAACCCCAAGCACTCACACACTCACGTCAGATAAACAAGGGAAATCAAAAGTGATGTAACACATTTACATGGTTTCTATTTGGTTTCTATTTGCAGATGGCCCTATACATGTCTTTTCCTGTTGGAATGTTTTATTACTTTAATCAGCCGCAGTTCTTTGAGAATTGGATGATGTCAAAACGGGTATATTTTACATTTAATAAATACATAAATTATCAATTTGTCAGATCATTTTCTTCCTTTAACACAACAATTGCAAGAGACTGATTAATTACCATATGATATGTAAATTTTGATTTCAAAAGTATAAAGTTTTAAAGAAGGTAGAAGAATAGAAACAATTTACAGAAGATTCAAGTTAAGTATGCAATAAATAGTTTTTTCTCTTCAATTTCTCATTTGCTACAGGTGTATTTGTTTTCTGTTTCAGAAAGAGTTGTTTCCTCCAGAGGATGAACATGCTGTGAGTATTTTTTTACTTTTTTACTTTTTTTTTTTATATTTACCTATTTTACTTTTATTATTGCTAAGTTTTCATTTCATGTAAGTTGTCAGGTTGCTTGAATTCACACTCTCCATTCACCTTGCCCCTTAAGGTAAGGGGGATAACTCTGGGCATAAGATATTTGCGATTATCTACAGGATAAGGACTGGCACTTTCTTTAAGTAAAGTAAACAAGATTACCTTAGCCCAGGCACTGGCTAACATCATTTTAAATAATCAAGCAGTATAAGCCGCCAGTGAGACATAATCATTCGTAGTGGGTTGGTGTCACAGTTTGGGTGATATCTCAGTAGAATTTTCCACTTCACTTCATTGAGTTCAGTTTTTTAGCTTGCATTATGAAGTACAGTAAGGCAAGGTGTTGGGAGTGTGGGGATGTGATGTTGGTAATGTCTTTGTTCTGAACAGCTCTCTGGTCATCTTTACTGCAATTTAAACTAAAGAACTTATATACAAGCTGGCAGGTTTCTTCTAACCATTGTGTAGTTTCTTGAAAAAGTAGAACAATATTGTCGATTTCTGTTATTTATTTATCCATATTGTTATTTCAGAGATTAGCCATCGCCAAAACTATTGATAGAGTGGAAAGAAGACAAGAAAGACTGTGGCAAAAGAAAATGCAACACTCAGAAAGTTAATTACTATGAAGACGTGTAGAGTGTTTTAATGTGATATGTTTATTCATATATAGTATCTGATATGTATCAGATCAACTCGATGCTTTGGCTTGACGTGATTGGCCGATTGGCCGAGTGATATGTGTGAACTGTGATGTGCCTGTATACATCCTGTTGTGTACAGTTCAGCCTCGAGCCTACCTGGCCTAGGCCTCACTTGTAACTATATAGCGCATATATATCAGCTTAGCCTGAGCTTAGCCTGGAGTTGCCCAGCCCTCAAACCAGCCCATAAGTAAACAATTCTTTTGCCCCTAATAAGTCATGAAAATTTTATGAACGGCTGTTTCATTCATTGCAGGCATGATAACGATCATTGGAAAACTATTTATAAACCATGGATTCATGAGATGATGTGATTCCATGATATTCATATGTAAATAAAGCAATGTTTTGTAGAAGTATTCTGTATGTCACTACATCTGCTTTTTTTGTGCAAAGTTTGTGTCATCTTCGTGACAGAATGACTGTCTCATTATCATAGTATCTTATGTAGGTAAAGTCATTACTGTAGTATAATTAAAGTCATTATCATAATATAGGTAAAAGTCATAATCATAATATAGGTAAAAACAATGACCATAACATAGGTAAAAGCCATTACCATTGTATAGGTAAAAATCATTACCGTGGTGTAGGTAAAAGCCATTATTGTAATATAGGTAAAAGTAATTACCATAGTATAAGTAAAAATCATTACCATAGTATAGGTAAAAACAATAAACCATAGCATAGGTAAAAGCCATTACCGTAGTATAGGTAAAAGTCATTTCCATAGTATAGGTTTCCTTCCACCATAATGCTGGCCACCGTCGTAATAGGGAAATATTCTTGAGTACAGCGTACAACACAAATCAAATAAGTGAACATCTCCTTGATCCCGGAGCAGGTTCAGGTTGGTGAATTATCACATACATGTAAGTAGCCTTCATATATTGACACACAATTACTTCCTCATTGCATAGCGTCATAATTTTCATCATTTTTTGTATTTTCATACTAGGTGCGCAAATTGTTTAGTGAGTCAATAATGCTATGTAAACAGGGTGAAAGGAGAATCGACTCGGTATCCTTTTATTAAAACACAGCCATTAAGTTATAATAGAAGACATCAAATGATACTGCTTTAGATACACAGTATAATTATGTTATCAGTGGACATGTATGGACAGTGGTCTTCGTGTGACACAAGATGTTGTCAGACATCCATGAAAGAAGAAAAAACAGGACTACATTTTGATTAATGAATTGCTGAAATTTATATAATTTATGTATGTATATATGTGTATAAATCTACAAGAATATATATATATATATATTAGGCCTAATGCTTAAACTAAATTAAAGCATTTTATTAGAAGTACTTGTACATGGAAATGAAATAATCAAAAATAGAAAAACCAAATTAAGTCCAGTATAATGATGTATATAATTTACGCAAACACTCCTCAAATAGGATGGCCATTCAGTTGATCAGCAAGTGGTGATGCATGTATATGGGTATTAACTTGCACAGTAGATCCATTCAGCGTTAATAGGTCTACTACAGGCACTCCAATGCGACGGCTGTGAGTTCAACCCCAGCTCACACTGGCTTCCTCCCTGGCCGTATGGCATTTACATAGGAAGGTCCGCCAGGAACTTGAGGATCATCGTGGGTTTCCCCCCACTAAAATGCTGGACGCTGTCGTGTAAGTGAAATATTCTTGAGTATGGCGTAAAACACCAAATAAATAAGTAAATAAGTGCTACAGGCACAAGTGCCCATGTTAAATATTATCTCAATCGGCGTACAGAGCTGAAACATTTTTCCCTGGATCACTCGGATTTTCTTCCTCTGTATACGTTTCATGTTCTTAAATTCCGAAATCAATTTTATCTGAAGAGAAAAGAGGTTGGCCTCGGTAAAGAGCGGCTGTAGAAGCCATAGGAAGGAACGTCTCCAGGACTGCATGTCGCTACTGATGCTGGTTCAATTCAATTAAATGTTGAGGTCAAGAAATAGGTGTGTGCTATTGTTTTAGGGTGCATTTTGAAGGCCAACTTGGTTCCGCTAAGTGCACCTCCGGAACTGACCGATTGGGTTTTTGAACTCAATGGTTAAACGTTGGAGTAGATGAATGTCAGAAATTGTTGGAAATAGACCCTCAGCGTTAAAATTGATTGAACTACTACTGATATCAACCTTCTACACCATTGTCGGTCCGAATGCTAACCAGGAACACACTCCATGACTCCGGCATCCTCATGCTGCTCTCGATCCAGACATGCCAGAAGATGTAATGTGGGAGCAAGGAGGCAAGTCGTGTTGACAGGAGCCTTCTCTCAATTCGTCGAACGTTTATCAGATCTGTTCTGCTGCGAGGAAGGAGAGGGCCGTAATCTAAAAACAGGTCTAGAATCGGTATCCCGATTAACATCAAATAGGTATGGATTAATCCGTAAAATTGCTGAAAACAAGTCACAAGCGCCGGCAACATGATCAGCTCCTCAAGGGAAGTAATAACCTGATGAGTTGTGATTCTCTGTCCTGTATATATAAAACAGTGGTACAACTGCAGGCCTGCAGATGTAGTACACTAGATATACGACATCACGGTACAGATATACAATATCATGGAAAAGAATCACTCTTATATATGTATATGGGACGATTATATCACCGTGCGCGGAAGGGGTCATACGTGGTGGGTTGAAAGCAGCCGGAAGGAAAGAGCTGGGAAAGTTGATAAAATGGCCTCGCAGATAGGCCAACGTTGAGAGAATTCAAGATGTGCTACATGTAATTTTTTGCGATTGTTTCCACCTGGTTTCTTAAAGTGAGAACCTGACAATCGGAAATTCGACATGTTTGTTGTGTGTGATTCACGGCTGTTGTGACCAACAATGGAGACAGCAAGTGCACGAGCTCCTGTACATTTGCTTGTATATTTGGGCGGTGGCAACCCTGAGTGTGATTCTAGTTGAACCTCAAGTATGTCCTTGTGGGTGAGTGTATTTCTGTGATACAATATATGGTACTTTTTTGCCCTAGTGCAAACTACTTTGGTTAGTTGACCAACGCTCCTTTAGTGTGTAAGCTTACATGTCTTTTGGTGCAGCACCGCACATTAGTGTGCGACCTCTGGTAACTCTGCTTTTGTGTGTAGCGGCGTACATTAGTGTGCGGCCTCTGGTAACTCTACTTTTGGGGGTGGCGCTGTACATTAGTGTGCGGCCTCTGGTAACTCTGCTTTTGGGGGTAGCTCCGCCCATTAGTGAGCGGCCTCTGGTAACTCTGCTTTTGGGGGTAGCGCTGTACATTAGTGTGCGGCCTCTGGTAACTCTGCTTTTGGGGGTAGCGCTGTACATTGGTGTGGGGCCTCTGGTAACCCTGCTTTTGGGGGTGGCGCCGTTTAGTGGTGTACGGCCGCTGATAACACTGTTTCGGGGGGTGGGGTTCAAGGGCTACACAATGAAGTACTGTTGCTGAGCTCCAATTTTCCGATTGAGTGCATATGGTACCCTGTGAATGACACATGTAATCTCGTTTCACAGTGTTGATATGTTTTACTGTTTCATAAACATTAGTTTCCTAGTTAATGAAGTTTGGCAAGAGCTTTTACCCGGCTATAACCTGCACAAGTGTATTGTTCGAGCAACAGGATGGAAATGTTAACGGCCTGCAAAAATACCACTCTTGGCTCGTTTCATGTCTTCATCGTGTCTCAGAGGCCATCCTACAGTGGTGCCATTAGAAATTTCTGACATAACTTACTGATTTTCATTTATTTCTAAGGCCTACTATTAAAAAATTATCACTAAGAACAAAGAATTTAAAGTATATATCAAAAAGACCTACATCACAGGTACGAGAACTAAACAGAAAAAAGATGATAAATATTGCTGTAAGATTCAAAAGATAATGAAAAAGATTTTTTTCCGTGGTGAATTTTTTTTTTCTTCGCGGCGAAAAGGATTTCTCTGCGGATAAAACCTTTCCACCGTGGAGAAAAATTTCTACAATTTCCCTGCGCAAGAATCTTGCAAAAGATTACAATGCAGGGAAAATCTTTCCAACAAAGAGAAATCAAAGTTTTTCATTGCTCTCACAATTTATTGACTTTGCCTAATGTGTGTGTATGTGCAAAAGCTAATGTTTGCATATACTTTAAATTTTTTGCGTTTGATGATAAGTTTGCATGAAAAAATATAAATCATATTAAATTAGTCGGAAATATTTTGAATTTCGAATGCCAATGACCGACCACCATGCCATCCGCATGCCGCATTGTGGGCATCTGCCATACTTTACTTCACTTGTAAGAGATGACTGTTTAACGTTCGAAAGTAATTATTGGTGAATCCAAAACCTGTAAAATATCGTCTTTTCACTCCGCTTAGATTTATATATATATTTATTTGATTCGGGTTTATCAAGAATATTTCAGTTATATACGACGGCGGCCGGCATTATTAGTTGATGAAATCGGGCAGAGCCCATGGGGGGAAACCCACAACCATCTCCAGGTTGCTAGCAGACGTTCCCACGCACGGCCGAAGAGGAAGCCAGCAAGAGCTCAAGTTGAACTCTCAACGATGAGAGGCACCTAGGTCATTGTACTGTGTTAGCGCACCAAGCACTTCGGCCACGGAGGCTCCACTCTTCCTTAAAGGTCTACTTCTCCGTTAGGGTCAGCTGTACTATTACCCTAGATACTGATAGTACATGTAGACTAAACCCAGCCCTTCTGTGTATACCGTACGGGTATAAGTCCGTTGTTGGTGTGGCCTGCCTTAGGAACTCTGAATAGGAATCCGTTGATTATAGATTACAGTTACAGCACGCAAACACTGGGGCCTGCTTCAGCATCGTGTGGTCAGATAAAACGAGTTCACATTTGTATGAAATATTGTAATGAACTCCATTATTTGATACCACACGTGAGAGCAGCGGCCTCGCACGAATTAATTGGATTTATTTTTCCTTCGTCACATGTATGAAAAGACGGCATATGACATGATATACTCTTAGGACTAACCTGTATACCAGTATTAACATGTATGAACCTGACATTCAATCTAATATTTCAATGGATCATCCACTCACATGCAGAGCCTACCCTTCTTTGTTATGCCTACAAGAGCGCTTCGGCAGTCTATTTATGAAGTAAATTGTAGAATTTCCCTTTCTCAAATTATTTCTAAACCACTGAAGAAAGACGGTATTTTGCCGCGTAGGCCTGTAGCTACTTGGCGAACGAAAGAAGTTTACGTTGAAATATATTCCCACGTGTTGCAAGAGTATGGTCGCTTAATTCCTTTTCTCCAGCTATTGTATATTTAGGTATGATTCTTATATGTAGACACCTGGATGGCGTGAACATGATTGGCTGCAGGACCTGATCCCTACTGGACAGCTTCGAGTAGGAGCAAGGCTCCGTGGAACGATTCGGGCTACACTACGTGAACTTCACCGATCCTGACCGCCCAGAACTGCCAAGAAGCATAAAATGTTCTGATGATCATGTATGTCAATAAATAATTGTACAAAAAATATTTAACAATGGTGTTTCTTTGTTTCTAGAACGTCTATAAAATACCCGGAGTGGTCATGTTGTTTTGGGTAATGATGATATGATGTGACTGGGCTGGTGTCAGATGGTGTGAGATGGTCACGCTGATTGGCCCCATGCTAAAGCTCCTTAATTCGAATCGTCAGATACTGGCAAACACTGGGCATGAAACGGAGTGGAGATCACCGCGCTGTGACAGGCAGGCTTACCTGGCTAACATCCTGACTTAGAGCCGCAGCTGAGCCAGCGGGATCTGAATCGAACACGCAACCTGATTGGCCGAGGAATTTTCATCTTTTAAAGCCACGGTGCTTAATTATCTTACTGGTTACCGCTCTCTTAACACGACGGAGACATGATCCTGCGCTCTAGACTTAATTATCTTACTGCTTACCGCTCTCTTAACACGACGGAGACTTGACCCTGCGCTCTAGATTTAATTATCTTAATGCTCACCTCTCTTTTAACACGACTGATACATGATCCTGCGCTCTAGACTTAATTATCTTACTGCTCACCACTCTCTGAACACCACTGAGACATGACCCGGCGCCCTAGACTTAATTATCTAATGCTCACCGCTCTCTGAACACGATTGAGACATGACCCTGCGCTCTAGACTTAATTATCTTACTGCTTACCGCTCTCTTAACACGACGGAGACATGACCCTGCGCTCTAGACTTAATTATCTTACTGCCTACCGCTCTCTGAACACAACGGAGACATGACCCTGCGCTCTAGACTTACAGACTTAATTTCACCGCGAAATGTAAGCGTGTGGTCCAGCAATAAGCGCTAATGAATTAAAGTGTTTCATGTTTCCGTTACAATCATGTTGTGCATACTGACCCCATAAAACTCGGCGTTCAAGATTTCCGTACAAAATTCGCGAGTGGCGTCAGAGATGTAAAGCGAAGATAGTGAGCGACGCATGCGCGGTAAGGAGTACGGCGAAGGCGAAGCTCTGTTTATTACACCCACTGAGGACCTAAAAACTGACCAAAACAAGGTGTTTAAAGAAAGAGAAACTTATAAGAAAACGTTGTGGGCATTATCTCGGAGTAAGTCTTGAAAGTCGTAGTTATGCAGTACGAAAAGCTACTAATCAGCCTTACACTGAATTATACTGTTTCTTATAACTTGCCTGTATTCAGCTGTGTAAAATCACCCATACTCACTAGAATCGCCTTTCGTCAGAGACATGTAACACCTGACGCTCTACACAATGATATACTGAACGTCCTCATTACTGCAAGGAAGTGGGGTAGAACAATCAACTATTTAAGGAAATTTCAGTTGGTAGTGACTGTGAGTGATTTCACAGACTGCGAAATGTAGGCGACATGTCAAAATAAACAGATTATAGATGTTTACAACCAGTTATAGTGTGTACAGTCAAAAATAGTAAAGTACAGAGGCTTGACCTGCAGAGCGAGCTGAAAGTGAATGTTTGTCTTCACATGTTTGTCTTCACGTGGTCTCTCAGCTACAAAATTCGGTGAGCAAATATCACTGGATACCGCACAGAATCTCTGGTGGCTTTCATATTAAAATCCGACAAACACAACCTTCTCTTCCCCCCCCCCCCCGCCCACCTGTCTCAATAATATTCTATTCCGGGGGTGAAGGTGAGCTGTGCGTGTCCCTCATTCTTAACCCTTATTGTGAGACAGACCTTCACAAAAGGCAATTTCAAATTTAAGACACCAATCCATAATGTGTTTGTTCACAGTTTACCTTTCCATCGCCTGTGCAAGCAAATTGCAAGCATAATGCAAGGATTAATGTGTTTCATTGGAGGCTTAGATACCCGCCAGTGCTCCGTACATATGGCAAGCCATTTCACTAATCTTCTCTAATTATACACATCGGAAGTACGCATTGTTTTATGCGTATGTTCACACATATGTCTAAAGGGTTCCGTTTGTTTGAAGAGTGGAAACATTTCTACATAGGTTCCAAAATTTTGTGCACGTATAATAAATTTAAGAAATTAACATGTACAAAATATTACCACATATGTGCGAAGAAATTACACATTTGTACAAAAGATTTGTACATGTGTCAACTGAAAGCTAATTAGACAAATGTATAGTTGTTTTGTGCGTATATAATTATGTGCAATTGTTTTGGACGGTAATAGAAATATTTTTTTTATTTTATACATATATACATGCAATATATCACATATTTCTAAATTTCTAGATTTGCGTGCAAAGTTTTGGTTAAATCACTAGGTTTCTGGCAGGCAGAACACGCGGGGAGCTTGCACAACATCAACGCAAGGGAAGTATTTTCACACAATTTCTAGGATCATTTATTTGACTGCTCTTTAAAGCTATGTGGGCGTTGCTTTGGCGTATTCTCCAACGTGTGGCGTATGTCACATCGGTGAAACGCAAGTGACATCCACAGAGCTTCATGCAAGGTACACATCTGAACCATGTACAGGGTTTATTTTGCATATTTAATTTTCTTTATACATGCGTAATTCTTTTGTCTGCCAATACAGTTTTATTCTGCATAAGTACAAAGAAGATGCGTGTGTTACCCAAAATTCCAATGTTACCTCTGCACTGAAAACTAAGGATACGAGTAGAATTCACGTCATTATGAAGGTCAATAGAAATAATGCAAGATACGAGTGTAGTGGATGCTGTCATGAGGTCAACAGCATTGTTACTCTCGACCCAGTGAAGAAATCATTAACCTTCACGCGGACAGGAATTACCAATTAGCGTATGTGCAACTGATTTTTTACATTTCTCCATATCTCCACCTGTGTTCAAGTTTTGCTTTCTCCATGCTTTAGACAGTTTTTTTTTTCAGTTGACTCACATGGTTTGGTAGAAACGTAAACAGTGACAAGAGGCATTATAGACATGTATCTTGAAGCTGAAATTGCCTACCAGTGCAGGCCTGTCTCACAATAAGGGTGAAGAACAAGAGCACGCTCATCTCACCTGCACCCCAGGGATAGAGTATTACTGGAACAGGTTAGGGGAGGGGAGGGGAGGGGGAGAAAACAGAAGATTGTATTTGTCATATTTCAATATCAAAGCGCGGTATCCACTGATATAAGTTCACCCAATTTACGACCCCAGAGATTTTTCCTTTCATTTCACCTGACAAAGACTGCCATGCAGGACACGTGAAGGCGAAGACTCACCCTGGTGCGCTCTGTAGGGCAAAGGTGGTGCTTTATATGTTTCAGCTGTATACATTAAACCTGGATGTATACATCTAATTCAGTGCCAGGTGGCACTTTTTGAAGGTTGCTTAGTACATTTTTCCACGTGCACAAATTTTTCAGCCCACCCAGTTTGAAAGGTGTCTGAAACAGAAAAGTAAAAGAATCCAACCCTCATTTAACTATACCGCTAGTTGCCTTATAATATAGTTGCCAATAAACATGACATATATCAGCTTTGGTGTGAAAGAGTATCATTTGAATGCACTTACCTACCATGTAGATGTAAAATCGGCAGCCAACCCACAGCAGTTAGCGATTAAAAAGTCTCTTCAAAAATTTCTTTCATTCATAATGTGTGCAATAGGTGAGCTACTTTGGTAATTCAGGCCCCTCAAGTACCACAGTAAGGCTTTATAAGTCAGGGTAGAATTGAAATTGGGCTCAAAATCATAACTAGGGTGGTGCACTACTTGTTTAAGGCAAATGTAAAATTACAACCTGGTTTGAGTCAACTGTCAAGTCCTCAGTGACTGAAATGTACAAAGCTTCGCCTTTGCCTTAATATTTACTGCGCGTGCGCCGCTGTATACATTCGCTTTACATCACTGCCCAAACTAGCAGGTTTTGTACGGAAATGTCGAGCAACATTAAGGTCAGTGGTGTCACGGTGATGAGGCAGAGAGTGGTGTCAGAAAACACAAAAACTCTCTCACCTTGATATCTATAATACATGATGCACATAGGCTCTCTTTATCTCAAATGTGCACAACGCCATTCCAACGGACACATGAAACAATTTTATTATGGATTTCTGATATTAGGTCCGAGCGACGACATCATTGTTGTTTCTAAGTCTGAACTAGCCTACATGCTTCAACTGTAAGGAATATGTGCTTTCGCTTCGGACGAAAATTTCTCGATGATGCAGGTCAAGTGTTTGATCCAAAGTTCCCGCTGTTGAAAATGCAGCTTTAAGTCAGTATGTTTGTTTTGTATGGCGAAGCTCACTGGGTTTCCTCTACTCCCGTTAACCTGTCTGTGGTGATACCAGGGAAATATTATTAACTGAATATGAAATGTTCTTCGCGTTGACTTCATTGTGTCTACTAGCCTTAGAGTCCTGTACCGGCACTGTGTAAAGGTTTAAAACAACAAAAGCAGCGACATGTGGGGTTTCTTAATTTGAGCGATGTCTTAATTTGCCGTTTTTACCAGTCTCAGTAAGCTAAATAAAATAACACATGAAAACCATTTAGCCAGTCAGATTTCACTAAGAAAACTAGTTGGTTTAGCTTTAGCTTGGTCCTCTGTGAAATTGCTGGCCGTCAGGTACAACGATACAAAATATGAGACTTGCGATATCTATAGCTTCCATATCAAGGCCTCTGCGGCCGAACGTGAGTCTGTCAGCAACCTGCGGATGGTCGTGGGTTTCTCCCGGGCTTTGCCCGTTTTCGTCCAAAATATAAATAAGTGAAATATTCTTGAGTACGGCGTAAAACACCAATCAAATAAATGAATAAATAAAATATCAAAACTATATATGTGAACTACATGGTTGTGTCCAGGTTAGCAGGGCGTAAACCCGTCGGATAGAGATGTTCATTTTTGCGATATCATAGGTTATCTCTTCGGGGTCAATTCTAGCACCTTGGGTTCATACAATTCGTGATCTATTCAAATACATGAAAGATGTTCCCATAATGAAGTGCAAGAGCCAATTAATGAGCCTTTGCATGAGACCAATCAATGACCACCTGATACCATACGACGTCATTTCACGTGGTGTCACACAACAGCTTTTTAGAAACAACAAGTGGATATGTTGAGAGGTTTCACTGGATGACCTAATTATTAACTTGTTTAGCCTCTATCGAACTAGCTGCCGTAATTATGTGCTGTCAAGGGGTCACCTGTAGCAAATCAGTGCGGGTTCTGTAGAGCCAATGATTTATTTTCTTGTGTATTGGAGTGTTTTTCACCATAATAATGAACACTTCTGCAAAATCGGTCCGGCTTATGGATGGATGATACCAAGTATGGGTGGGAGGAGAACATGAAACCTCGCTAGGAAGCACCTGAAAAATCCCTGACAACATGCTGCTGTCGAGCTTGCGGGAGCTGGGGTAGGAACTTTCGCCTGTAGTTGTTAACGGCATGTTATCTGGTTCGAGAGCGACGACTTGAACTACTCAGTCATCGAGTGACCCAAAATGGGAAAATTTACGTGCTTCCCCTAGAGTTAGCTAATTGTCGTACACCGGACATCGACAATCGTTACTTGAGTTTTATAAGCCACATGACCACAGTGAGTATTCATGACGCTTTAGAAAAAAAGAAACACGATTGCTAAATTTCTGTACAGTTATTTTATTTAAATACTGAAATAAATGATTAAAACACTTTTCCAACATTTCACTGATTAAATATCACGGATGATCTGCATCAATTTGTTTTATTTTTTGTTAATCTGAGAAAACTTACCAACCAGTCTGTAGAATTAACTTTAACTTACCACAATACTCATAGGTAAGAAAACTCCTCCAATTATTGCCGGTCTGGCAGCAACCTGCGGATGGTCGTGTGTTTCCTCCGGGCTCTGCCCGGTTTCCTCCTACCATAATGCTGGTCGCCGTCGAGTGAAATATTCTTGAGTAAAGCGTAAAAAGTCAAACACATAGATAAATAAAGGAGTTACCGATAACTCCTCTATGCAGCTGCCAAGATTTACGTGGCTGCATCGAAACATCACCAACGATAGCTGAAAAATTCGTTATCCAGAAGTAATGGGTTTGTCTTCATGGCACATTTCACTAGCTCCTGAATGTCCGTTAAAGACGTAATGTTAAAATACCCTTCCTAACATTATGACAATCTGAATAAAAATGAACGTAAGATCTAAACCTCTCAGACTTGTAGAAGAGTCACAAACTGCAGGTGGTTTTTCTGTTGGCGGATTCGGGTTGACGAAGGCGTTAGCACGAAACAAGTCCCGGAGGTAGCGGGCGGACTTCTTGGCAATTCTGGGACGGTTAGGATCGGTGAAGTTCACGTAGTGTAGTCCGAATCGTTCCACATAGCCTTGCTCCCACTCGAAGTTGTCCAGTAGGGACCAGGCCGTGTAGCCAATCACGTTTACGCCATCCAGGTTTATAGCTGGTCAAGAGAAACATGATAAATTTACCTGGCTTATTAAGCTGTATTAAGATAACTGGGTTTCATCTCAAGACAATAAGGTTGACAAGTGGACAGGGAAGGCAGTTGCTGATTCAAAGAGCGATTTTTGACAAAAGTCAAAATTTCTAACTATTTGTTGCATAGTTCGCCGCACAAGAAGATCACATTGTTATCATAATACTTAACATAACATTTGTAACGTGTTCCTATCAGCAGAAGTCAGAGCTGGCTTTGGGGAATGGGCCACAGAGCCTTGCAGGAATCGAATAAACTCCGTGTTCGAGGTGTCTCACCAGGCAACTGACAGGCTAACTAGAGCTTGATGGAAATGCTGAGACTGTATACTGAGCTGAAGTGAAGCCCTATATATTCAGTTGGTTGGCAAAGAGAGCTGGCTCCGTTGGTGATGCTTGTGACGTCACCGCCCTGGAGCAATACTTTGATGGGCTGCTGTAACAACATTGCTCCAACATTGCTGTCACGGCACCTTATGATGGTGACCATGTAACAGTTTTGAGAATGGTTAAATTGGAACTGAACAGAATCCAGGACAATGGAGAATGTAATCGTGATCCACTTCGCCTATCTTCGGGTTTACGTCGAGAATGGCAGAATCTAGACTTGTGTGTGTTGAGTCGCCATCTTCCACCCAAAAGTGGGCTCGGTCTTATTTTTAAATCTAAGTAAAATATTTTCATTGAGAATGGGAAAAAAATGGCCAAATCACGCAATCAATATTCATTTTGAACTTACTGCATATTTTCAATCTGACAAATAATTTCTGACGTAAGGTCCTAAGTATTCAAGATGACTGCCTCCATAGAGCCTTCGTTCGAAGATGTCTTATTGTCCAACAAACGTTCTCTAAGAGTAACAAACATAGATCATGGAGAAAAGAATTCAGATCAAGGTCGGACACAATTAATGTTCTTCTCACAGGATACGGTAAAAGTGTGACGTTTCAAATCTTACCGTGAGCCCATTTGCCGTCTCATCATTTTTTAAATTCAAGCGCTGTCTGCCTCGTGCCCGACATACGGAAACCAGGAAAATGACGAATTAAAATGCTGACACAATAGATTACAGGTGAAGTCTCGACGTGGGAGTAGATTGCCTCTAGTAATAGATTGTGGAGAATGGTGACTTCATTTCTAAAGGGTCATCTCTAACGATTTCAAAATAATTTTATGTTACTGATTCATTAATTATTTGATTACAGTAGCCCTTACCCTTGAGCATTTCATTGATGTAATGTTTGTAGTAGTGTATCCGATGATGATCCTCTAGGGTCCCGTTACGGTCCGAGACGCCATTTTCCGTCACCACGATGGGCACGTCGCCATAGTGATGCTTGATCCAGACAAGCAGACGGCGGAAGCCCCACGGAACGACCCTCAACCATTCAGAGCCAGACCTAAAGTCAGCACGAGAAAAAAATTTTATCAGAGGAGATTTTTCTCCGTGAAAATATAAACAGTACACAAGGTTGAGACAAAGGAACAATGTGGACTATGGGCAAGACAATTATGTATGTCGGAACACTACATATCTCGCGGAATATTGCGTGAAAACAGCTTATAGCTGTTTTATCCTGTACGACGCATTCTGGCAATAATGTTAAATCGTAAAATAAGCAGAGCCTAAAGATCAACGTAGTGTACAGATACCAGAGACTGGGCAAACAGATCACTGATCGAGGTTGAAGCCTAGCAGCTGAAACAGTCGACTAAACTTTCACCAATACGGGTATATGTTTGTGACGCTGAGGTGTGCTGCATATCTCCAATCCTTCGATGTGCTTGAATCATAAGGCTGTGAATTTATAAACCCCATGTATCATTAACATTATTTATTGTTCATATCGGTAGCTACCAGAAAATGACACCCGTTGAAGACACAGGGTGTATATGAGTACAATTAATACAAGAATATAAAAGACCTTCTGATTAATTTGATTGATGGTAACTGTTTTACATGTGTACTTCACTGTATCGAGCACCTCGAAGGTAAGGTGGTTTTCTCCAGGTTCCACCGGGTTTCCTGTCTTGAAATTGATTGACAATATATAATTGAAGTGTTGTTTTATGTAGCATGTAACACAACTGAGTGAGTGAAAAAACAACATAAACAGAGCCGGTATATCTGCATCACAATCACACAAGTCTAAAACATTGTGTGTGCAATGCCAAAATCTTAGGCCTTGTACTTCAAAAATAACTTAATTTACAGCAAACCTGTGTGTAGTTCTACAACGTACAAGGGTGTCACAAAGATGCACTATTGCATTTTCGCGGCCAGACAAACCACATGACTATGTCATTCTCGTTCACAATGTATGCTGGAAAACTACAGATCTCGTGAGATATTGCGTGAAAACAGCTTATAGTTGTTTTATCCTGTAGGACGCATTCTGGCATTAATATTAAATTATGAAATATACAAAGCAGAAAAAATCAAGGTAGTGATCTAGGTTATATAGGATATTAAACAAATGCGGTTCTCTTTGCTTGTATATTGTTACCTTTCGTATCATGCTGAGTTTATAAATGTTACAGACGACAGGGTGCTGCCTTTCATTGCTGTATAATTCCTTAAAGGAGAACGGAACATTGCCACGCACAGTCGGGCAAGTCCTCTGAATAGAGTTACTGACACATGCCCTCAAAAGCTTGTCCAGTAGAGGGTTACATGCAAGCCATTTCGTTGCCTCGCGCTGGTAACTTTTCATGAAGTTGAACGTAACCATCTAGAATGCACACCAACATGTTAGATTTGTGGAGAGCCATAAAAGAACATACCTGTGTAGATCAACTAAATTCATTGTTTTGATTTTGGAAAAGGCTAGCATAATTGATTGGAGCACACAGTGCCCTCACGTGTTGCCTCCACGTGCTGTATACGGTGTGACCGCACGTTTTGCATCAGCGTGCAGTGTAAGGTATGACCTCACGTGTTGCCTCAGCGTGCTGTGTAAGGTGTGACCGCACGTTTTGCAGCAGCGTGCAGTGTAAGGTATGACTTTACGTGTTGCCTCAGCGTGCAGTGTAAGGTATGACCTCACGTGTTGCCTCAGCGTGCTGTGTAAGGTGTGACCGCACGTTTTGCAGCAGCGTGCAATGTAAGGTGTGAGCGCATGTGATGCCTTGGCGTGTTGTGTAAGGTGTGACTGCACGTGATGCAGTGTGCAGTGTAATTCATCTATCAAGTTGCTTTCCGACAGCTGTCACCAGTTTTAAATTCTCCATCCATTTATTTGTTGCGTACTGGTTATGAGCATTGTGTTGCCAGAAATGTGATGCCTCAAAATGCAAAAGCATCCCGATTTGGATGAATATAAATACAAAATAGCACAGGATATAGGTAAACCGTCTATTTTATTAAAAACAGTGTTTAAATGGTGCATATGTTTTTCGTACAATTTTGATATCAATATTACATTTCCTCTGGAGATATCATTAGCAATATTTAATTTAAATTGCTATGTTTGTGATATCAATCCGGTTGTGCAATGCTGACACTGTGTACTCTGTTTAGGTTTTACATAACCATTCGCTCTAGATCGCCCAAGGCTTTGTAAACCAGACACCAATAACCTGTAACATTTATAAATCGACATGATGCAGAAATGTAACAATGTACGTATACAAAGCAAGCCTTATTGATGAAATATCCCATAGGATGTTACCTGCATTAATTATATATTAGGAGATATGGATGAATGATATTGAATGGCCAGATGATATCAATCATTATATGTACATTAAAATGTTAAGACTTTCAAATTCTCTCTCAGTATTGCTTCCTTATTTTAAAGTCGAATGTGATGTATAGTTTTAAAAATGGCAAATAAACTGAGAATAATGACATTAACATATGGTAAAAGTAAAATCGGTGTCTATATTTTTTATTCACCAATACCATCGCTATTTTGTGGCTTACGAGGTGAATCTTTAACTTAAATTACGCTAATAACACAAAAGGGTATTGCTGTTGATTTGGAAGTGCTGAGTAAAGTACATTGTGTATCTGATAGGTGTTGAGTAAACCTTACCCTTTGAAATATGTTGATTTATTTATTTCATTGCTGTGTATGCCATATACTCGCGAATTATTCACTTATACATGTACGAAGGCGACCAGTATGATGACTGGAGAGTGGTCGTATAAAACCACAAACTCTGGCATGTTTCTAACGAATTTTGCCACATGTGACGTACATGTACAGATACCGTATGAGTGGAATACAAGCGGTCATTCGCGGATATCAGATTGGGCAGTCTAAGTCTATCGAGAGCGGGAATCCGGCCACAAAATCTCCCCTCCCTCCCCCGACCGGTTTTGAACTACATCACGGCCACGGGTGCTCGAAAGAAAAATAATCATCTTTTTCATATGTATACTATAGATATAGAAGAAGGTGCAGTCTAATCCCTATGGAGCCTCATCAGAGATGAAAATTTGCAATACGAGTCCAATTTTACAACAGAGAAATATTTCAATAAGCAGTCTCGAAAGACTTCCACACCCTCCTCATGCAAAACTTGACATAGATATCTTAACTGACCGATCTTGTGTGAAAACAATGTGATAACTTTGGTCGATGTTCCTTTACACAACCAGTTCGCCCACTTCCATTTATACAATAAGGGGTACGGTCATAGTCGCGACCTTCAACTTACCCCAACCATTCTTCGTCACCACTAATGACTGTGTCAGCGTCCGACCAATAACCAGGATTAGATACTCCGTTGTTGTTGTACTTCACCCGCGCACTCGTATAATGGTTCAGGCCAAAGAAATCAAAAGTGCCTGCAGAAAACACCAGATTGACACACATCAAAATCAAAATGTTCTGCTGTGTTTGCATACTTGCGTGGGACAAAAGTGGTCTGCTCAGTGTGGAATTTAAAATGTTCTGTCCTGATTAATACCTGCACAAAGCAAAGTGATCTACCATGTGTATAGTCATTCTGATCTCAAAAATTTTAGAATAACGGTTTGTTTAAGTAATTTATTTATTCATTTATCTGATAGGTGTTAGGCGCTGGAGTTGATTGCTGTTTTAAATCCGCACAGAGCCCGCCCCTAACGTACCTATCCAACCTGCTGATCGATGTCACGCCACATTCCATGCACCGAGAACCTATCGCTCTCAGATCAATGGACTTCCGCTATGCGCATGGGCCACTTGTTCAAAATTGTATTAACAGTTAAGCCAGGTTTAAATCTTAATTCTAGTTTGGGTCTAATAGAATGTGATTTTCAGATTAGACTAAATTAGCTTAATGCTTTACTTCATTGCTAACAGGAAAACGGGATCCAGGCCATCAGTCCTGTCACTTCTGGTCTTTAGTGCCCAACTCAGTAAGATATAATATGACGGCGGTCAGGTTCATGGGTGGAAGAAGCCGAGTGGATCTTGGAGGAAACCATAGAACGTGACAAACATTCCGGCACAAAGCCGAGGGCCACCCAAACAGAGAGGGCTTAAAGGAAGCCACAGAACGTGACATGCATTCCGTCACAAAGCCGAGGGCAACCCAAGCAGAGAAGGCTTGGAGGAAGCCACAGAACCAGACAAAGGTGAAAAGTAACTAGGGCTGGATTTAAACACATGCACGACCAAACTAATCAAATGTTAGCTGTCCTCTGAATGAGAGCCCTCGCATGACAAAACAAACATGACACCTCAACCAGGAATTATACAGTCACATCAAAGCAGCCAATCTGAGCCCCTTGCAAGGCACCAAGTGAAGAGAACATATTTACACGGAAACAGGGAAAATTGGCTGTGATTATGGTATGAGTGGCGGCGATGTCGCGACTGATTCGCATTGCATCATGCCTCATGAATGCTCCGGGACAATAATCCGTAAAGTAAATAAAGCGCTGACCACACTGTATGTACCTTTGATGTTCGCCTTCTCTTCCGGTGTGAATTCCGGAAGTCTAGTGGAGACGTTCGCCTCCACGCTCTTGCGCCAAAGGAAGTACTTCATTACATCCGGGTAGTCGCCGTTGACGAAAATGGGATGAGCAAACCAACCTAACATGAAATGGTGCTGACGGTCAGCTGCTTCCATGTCATCAGGGTCGCTCATATTCCAAGGAGTGAAGTGATCACTGTTCAGGGTGATTGAGATCTGACCTGTACGGAAGAACGAAACAGCCATTATGAAAATTGCTCTCGTAATGTGCGTGAATCCTGACATTGTGAAGTCATATAGTAATTATCAATTCAATAAGAGCAACCGTTTTAAAAACATTTGTCCGAAAAACTGTTTCCGGACGGACACGGGAAGTGAGAGACCATGTGTGAATCGATAGCTCCTCCGGATACCGTTAGTGGACTCATAATAACGTGTGGTATCAGCCAATAATCTGGAGGGGACTCCCACTGTGGGGAGTTTGGAAGTGTGTATATTGCTGCCAACTTTATTTATCTCATGAAGATAACATTGATTTACAATGTCGACCATATAATACTGCAGACGTTTCTGTTTGTTGGAGTTACTTGATGGTAGCATAAGCCCGTTGAATCGCACGGTTCAAAATGATTTCACATATAAACGTTATTGTTGCCGATTATCACACCTCAGTCCGTGACACTTTGGTGCATGGCGACACACAATTTGTCCTACTTTTTCTTGCACAACCCTATGACATCCTGCTACATTTTTGGCGGGTTTTGTTTCTTTTGGGATTATACGACTGTGGTTCACTCTGACTGATTCCGTGATCAACATGCTCACAAACTGAACAGTTAGTTGTGTAAAGGGTAATGTAAGCAGAAATTTCTTTTTTAATTACTGAATGAGTTTCAGCGTTGTCATGAATACTACAAATCCCCGACAGAAATGACGTATTGGGTGGACTTAATTTACAAATCGACTGTCAGTTGATGTATTATTGTAAGAACCCCAAAACTATTCGATACGATAAGGTTGTGAAAATCTTATCTTCAAGAATCACTGGCCTGAGTTGGACTAGATTTATTTGTTTACTTACTTGATTGGTGTTTTACGCCGTACTCAAGAATATTTCACTTATACGACGGCGGCCAGCATTATGGTGGGAGGAAACCGGGCATAGCCCGGGGGAAACCCACGACCATTCGCAGGCTGCTGGCAGACTTTCCCACGTACTGCCGGGCTCACAGCGACCGCATTGGAGGGAGGAGTTGGAGTAGAAAAAAAACAAAACATGTTTACATGTCTGATTCAAACCTAAATATGTAACAGATGCAGAAAAGGAATTTAGCGACCATATTTTTGCAACACTCGGGAATATATTTCAAGCCATACTTTTTTTATTCACTATGTAGCTTCAGAACTACAGCGCAAAATACTGTCTTTGTTCAGTGGTTGGAAAGAATTTGAGAATGAGAAAATCTGTTTCATTGTATGAGTTCATAAATCGACTCCCGAAGCGCTCTTGTAGGCGTAGTAAAGAGGGGTAGGCTCTGTATGTGAGTGAATGATCCACTGAAATGTTAGACTGAATGTCAGGTTCATATAGGTGAATACTGGTATACAGGTTAGACATACAGGTACAGGTATATCATACGATATGCCGTCTTTTAATACATTTCACAAAAGAAAGAAATTTATTTATTTAAGACTGCTTTATTTTGCTGATCTCTAGCGCAGTGTCAAATAATGGGGCTCATTATAACATTTCATTCAAATGTGAACTTGTATGAATTCGTTTTATCTGATCACAGGGTGGTGAAGCAGGCCTCAATGTTTGCGTACTGTAACTGTCCTGATTAACAGGATAAGCAGAGCTCCTGTAAGACAGGCCAGGCCATCATCAAGCTGCCAGCGCCATGATAATCGCTTAATACAGGTACGTTTTACAATACACAAACGCTTTGACTGGTTTACTAAGAGTGTCTCAGATACACGAAAAGACGAGAGACTGGAAGTTTTGAAAACACCAATTCAAGTAACTACTACGCATACAAAATCGCAAAAATTACATCTTGAATTCTCTCAATGCTTTTTCCCGCTACGTCACCATAATTTCAACCTTCCTGACCGTTTATCATGTTTATTTGAAATCCCCAAATGTATGTAGACCTCCGTGGAAATGTCCCTTTCCGTTTACTGTGATATAGGGGTCCCACATCCAGAATGTATCTGTACATGTTGTGTATGTGTGCCGCGATATCGTATATCTGCAGCGTGATGTCTTGAGTCTGTATCGTGATGTTGTGTATCTGTATCGTGATGTCGTATATCTGTACCGTGATCTTGAGTATCCGTGCCCTGATATTGTATATTTGTACAGTCGTGTTGTGTATTTGTATCTGGTTATCGTATATCAGTACCGTGATGTTGTGAATCTTTGCCCTGATATCGTATATATGTACGGTGATGTTGTGTATGTGTACCCCGATATAGTACAGTAGAGTCGGACTCAAACATTACAGCCTTCGCCCCTCGTGGCCGGACGGTCGGCGTATGCCTTTGACGATATACCGACCATACGCTGACGATGGGCCAATAGTGAGCAAATCTGCTGTCACTATCGGTGTATCATCTGGTCATCTTACGCGGATGATGGCGGAATCATGGTGCTACGATCGGCGTATGATTTTTACGACATTAGCCAGCCGACATTATAGAAATATTTTAGCTTTAGTTTAGAGTTCAATATTTATTTTAATATCCTGTGAAACAGCATGTGATGACAATGTGAAAGCCTTTCTAATTTCGATAATTGGACAATACTTTAGTCCTTAACTAAGCATTTTACGGACAAAATTCATCATCAGCTGGTGTATAAATCTGCTACGAAAAACCTCAAACTGTTGCGGTTTTGCATGTGGGAGGTTCGTAAGGTCATATCGGTGTCGTCTTCATACTGCTCGTGTGTTGATTACAGTGTTTCTCGAAAATAGGAGGCGCCGACCTTACTCCCCAGCTTCAGCTGATCTCAAAGTGGCTCTTTTTTGGCATGTACGAGATCCGTAAGGTCACACTGTTATGTTCATCACATCTGCTCTCACAGTCAGTGGAAAATTAAGCTTGACATGTCGAAAATGGGACACAATAACCTTTCGGTTCTCATCCTTTAAGGGGCACAAGTTGAAAGTGGCGAACATAACGCTTGAGCTCTCCATTCTCTGGAAGTAAATAGTTATGGCCAAAAAACACATCAGCTGGAAACAGAGGCCGAGTGCTAGATACAGTAGCCTGGTACCTCCCATTGGTGCTTATCGGCCTCACAATGACAAAAATTCATCAGCCTAGTTCAATTTGTGTTTACATGACTGCAGTAAACACGCCTGAATGTGTCCAAAAATGGGACGTTACAATGTTTATAATCTCTGATCAAGATCCGTGAATAATGGCTGGATGGGGGAGGGGAACATGATCGGCGTATGGTCGGCCGAGGGTTAGGGTATCATGGGACGACCCTCCACGTGTCCTCGCGCCACGATGGGCGTACGATTTAAGAGGCTAGGATCCGACTGTATGTTGCGCATCTGAGCCTTGATATCGTGTATCTGTGCTGTAATGTTGTGTATCTGTGCCGTAATGTCTGTCTGTGCCCTGATATCGTGTGTCTGTACCATGATGCTATGTATCTGTACCATGATGTTGTTTATCTGTACAGTGATATCTTTTGTCCGCACAGCATTTGTAGGCCTCCCGTGATATAAACATTGGTGTGGAGTTTATTGCGCCTATCTGGAGACCGCTAGATACAAGCGCAAGCCGGAAAAACAGTTATGAACTTTGGAGTTATGACAGAATATTAATATATATTGATACATTCTAGTTGACGATACTCATTTGTTGTCACAATAGACCATCAATTTTAATTAAATACACACGAAAGTAATGAGTATTATATGAATATGTTTTGGTGACTTTGTCAGCTCGTGTATAGACTACGTCATTTACACGTATATGTTGTTTCACATATTTATCTGTTTATTGTCCAATTTGTTTGGCGTTTTTAATGCAGCAGTTGCAGATATACGTGATCACGTTCAGGTTTATGGGAGGAGGAAACCGCTGGACGTTGATCAAGTTCTTGACCGATCTTCCCACTGGTGACGTACACAGTTACGTACATAGTGACGTACACAGTGACGTACACAGTGACGTACATAGAGGTGTGTATAGTGACTTACATAGTGAAGTACACAGTGACGTACACAGTACACACTTGACCGCCACATTGAGGAAAGAAGAACACCATCGAATGTTGAATGTATCGTCACAAAGGCCTCAAACAATCCTCAATGAGACCGGGAAATTTTATAAACACTCCTAAATTTGTTTTACTGCTCACATTTACCTTTTTGTGTGGGCCGATAGCGTTGATCGTAAGTGTGCCAGGCAGCGGCGTGTGCCTTGAGGGTCACGTGTGCCGCCTGGTAAGGCCCGGTAGCCGGGAGGTTAACCGCGGGTGCTTTAGTCCCGCCTCCGTATCCAAGCAATGTCTGAACCCATGGCTCGTTGAATGTGATCCACCATTTTACCTGTAAGGGTAAAACCATTAGGATGTACCCTGTGCAGACCCATAGATTCCAACCCCACAAATTTTCTGATATTTGAACTAATGTCTAGTGAAAACCCGGTTCAAGAGTTCAGTTCAAAACCACTTCTAAATTCAAGAGATACTACGAATCATTGAGCCTTATCAGTTTTAAAGGCACAATATAAAATTTTAGAGTAGAGAGAATAAATCTCGATCCGTTAAAAAGTAGTGCAAATTGTCAACCCTAACCGATGAAATCCAGCCTCTTGTTGAGGCACCTCCGTTAAGTCCTGCGATAGATCTAGCGTTGGCTGATCGAGTCCGTCTCCGGAAACACTGATCTATAGGAACCAGTTGAAGCGATCGCATCTTATCAACGTTTCGTGGTTGTAGGTCCCCTACCGCATCGTGTATCATACCATGGCTTCCAGTTATTGTCAGGCGATTCCGTGATGGAACCATGATGCGATAATAGCCTATGTTTGCCTCAACGGCCTAGGGGCTTGCTCCCTTACTTTCCCTCTCTTTAACACGCTCTAAAGACGTATTCCAGGCTTTTTAACTTATGTGAGGATGGTCGGTTTTATGGATGGCGGAAATAAAGTGCCAGGACAACAATAAATGATCCACTTCTTCAGACTATGTTCTCAAGGCACGCGGATCAAATATTCCTGACTCGGGTTCGATTGGGAAGAAGTCAAATGCTTCAGATACTATTTTATCTGTCAGTTCTTGGTAACAATATAAACATTTTGGTTTCTATTGCAAACAGGTGTGTAACTATGCAAGCGCGTACATTAAGTTAACATTTCAATTGTCAAGCCATTTAACTGGATTAAAAGTCTTTTGTGCCATCATCGTCAAATAAAGACAGAGGGGCTTCAGTTCCCATACTTAGTGTCAGAACATCACGATCCGTGTTAGTATATCACCACTCGTGTCAGGACATCATCACCCGTGTCAGTACATCACCACACGTGTAAGTACATCACCACCCGTGTCAGTACATCACCATCCGTGTCAGTACATCACCACCCGTGTTAGTACATCACCATCCGTGTCAGTACATCACCACCCGTGTCAGTACATCACAACCCATGTCAGTACATCACCACCGTATATCACCTCAAGCATACTTTAGCCCTGAAGTAAATACTAGCTAAAATATTTATTATAAAATCTTACCCTGTCCCCAAAGGCAGCGAAGGCCACATCGGCGTAATGGTTGAAGTATTCCACCAGCGACTCGTTCAACCAGCCTCCACACTGTGTCTCCAGGATATCGGGTAAGTCCCAGTGATACAGGGTGACCATGGGGTTAATGTCGGCCTCGATCAGGGCGTTAATCACCCGGTTGTAGTAGTCAATACCCTTCTGGTTGATCTGGCCCGTCAGCGGGTTGGGTACTATGCGCGGCCATGACAGCGACAGTCGGTAATGATTGACCTGCACAGAAACACAAGGCGTCTGTTGTACTACAGTCATGACTTGCAAAAAAGAATGATTAGAGAAGGATGAAGATAACGGGGTGATAAATGTAGCTACAACTGGAGAAGGGTGAGGAAAACGCGGTGATAACTATGGTCACAAGTGGAGAAGGGTGAAAAAAATGAGGTATTAATTATGTTTACATTGGAGAAGGGTGAAGAAATTGAGGTAGTAACTATGGTCAGAAGTGGCGAAGGGTGAAGAAAATGACACATGAAATATAGCTACAAGTGGGGAAGGGTAAAGAAGGTAATTACTGTGGTAGTAAGTGTAGAAGGATGAAGAAAATAGGCTAGTAACTATAGTTACATGTCCAGGAGGGTGAAGAAAATTGAGCTATAAATATAGTCACAAATGGAGAGGTGTGACGAAAATGGGATGGTAACCACAGTTACAGGTATAGAACGATGGAGAAAATAACTTAATATCTATAGTTGTAAGTGGAGAAGTGGAGAAAATGGGGTCATAACTATAGCTGGAAAATAATGAAGAAAATGAGATGATTATGGTTACATGTGGAGGAGGATAAAGATTATACTGTGATTACCATAGTTACAAATAGAGACAGCTAGAGAAAATAGGGTCATACGTCTGCTATGCAGTGGGCAATCAACCAAATCATTCTCGTATTCTCCACCATGTATTTGGCAAGTTCTTGTTTACCCCCATGTCCATGAGCAGCTTGACGTCCTCTATATACTTGTGATAGCTGTCACAAGCCACGGTGCCATCAGAGCCGTCAGCGATCGCCCCCTCCTGCCGGCAATATGTGTCCCATATGCTCTCACTTTTACCTGCAAGTATACATTATGTGTAGCAAACCATACAAATTATAATTAAAAGAGAACAGTATATTCAAAATCACGACCACAACGGATATGATTCTTCTTCAGTTTCAGTTATAAAGATGTATATTCAATGATCGACTGGAGTTTTTTGTGCCGTGTGATCCGGAATATTTTACTTGGATATGCTGACTGCCATTTTTATGGATGGAAGAAATCGGTTAATGGGAAACCGCCGCACATCGTTAAACCTTCTAACTTAAAGCTGAACCAGTGGGAGCTACGTTCGAATATTCGGACCCAACGGCCAATGGCCAGCTATGCAAGTGCGCAATCTCAATGGCCAAGGGCTGCTGAGCTCTCCGAATGCTGTGTAAGAATTTCCATTGGCCAAGTACTGGGGGGGGGGGGGGGGGGGGGAGCTCCGTGGCTCACTCGGCTAGCGCACTAGCGGAGCGCAATGACCCAGAAGCCTCCCACCAATGCGGTCGCTGTGAGTTCTTTCTCTCCGCCCGTACGTGGGAAGGTTCCCCAACAACCTGCGGAAGGTCGTGGGTTTGCCCTCGAGCTCTGCACTGTTTCCTCCCACCATAATGTTGGCCGCTGTCCTATAAATGAAATATTATTGGGTACGGCATAAAACACCAATCAAATAAATAAACAAATAAATAAATAAATAAACCAATGGCCAAGGACTCCAAACCTCCCGGAAGGCAGGTGCGCATCCTCAATGCCCAAGGGCAACTGAGCTCTCGATATTCAGGTGCGCATCTCTAATGACCGAGGGCTACTGAGCTTCCGGTATAGAGGTATGCATCGATCCTGGGAAGACTATAGTAGTTCAGTGAGGAATACCATTCATCGTCATATACACCACTCCTGGAATCGCGAATCGAGGCGAGGGGGGCGTATTAAATAGGCTCTGGATTAATACCTAAATCTGAGATTTTTCGTGCACCAAAACCAAAACCAAAACACTCTTGCTGTTGTCAGAAATCGGATTCGGCTTTCATTTGTGCGAATACAAGGATTCTGTCGACCACTGAATATTGCTTCTACGAAAGGTTTGGTATTCGAATGGATTTAAATGGCCAAATGTATCAAAATGCGTTAAATCTTTACTTATCCTTTGCTAAAACGTCAATAAACTCCTTACCGTCGACATTCCAAGCTCCCTCGATCTGATACGACGCTGTGGCCGTGCCCCAGGAGAAACCCTCGGGGAATTTGTCGTAGTAAAACTCATGTGGCATGTCATCGATTGAGGCAAAAGCTGGGGCACTCAGCCATAGCAGGCCCGAAAACAACAGCAGCATCCAAGATCCCGCCATGTTGATAACCGCGTTATTTCTGTGCTCGGGTACGTTCAAATCGAGGTACGTCGCAGGACCACAAAGACGGATGGGGGTGGCATATATGTGAGGTGCAAAGTCTGGGATATTATTTCTGATACATATAGTCGTCTTTTCTGGTCCTTCAAGTGACCTTCAGTCGGTAATATGCGACATATGTTTGATAAGATGATAAGGATAAGAAAGAACTACCTTCACAAAGTTTCGAAGCTCACTGACGCACAAAAGGCACCCGCCCTGTGGCGATATTCTCTATACATGTAGGTTAAATCAAATATCCAGGGCAGACAGATTATTTGGCATAGAGACGATTTCGATGAAAACTTCTCAAAAAGAGAAGTGTCCACACAATAGCTCAGGTCCGGTCGCTGTTTACAGACCAGGGACAATGAAGTTGTGTATTAATATTCAGTATCAATAAGTAGGTTAATGTATGGAAACTGACGGAAAAGATTGAACGAGAATTTCGAAATGCAACCCAACCAGATTCATGCTATATTCATCATTCGCTCACATTAAATCAAAAAAAAATCAACACGAACGGGAATAACCCCTGTCTTTTTGAATTTTATGTGATCAGCTCTCAACACAAGAAACTAGTATATACAGAGCAACACCAGATCAACGTGATAGTTTGTGGATTGTCACACAAAGCCTGTGAAATCCGGTCCCCTGTAAGTGTACCTCAGTCAGGATTTTATGCCTGCCGTTTTTGTCAGTGCTTAAATAACAATGGCAACTTACACACGCTAGCACCATGGCTAAGGCAGCATCACCACACACAGTGATGTTAACTGTACTACATTAGCCGTCACCGGTACACAATCACTCAACATGCTGTCTTGTCATCACATTTAACAAACAGTTAAAGCCGGGGTCCACACTATTACCTTTTGGCCATTTCTGGTAGCCCAATGTTGACGGCATGGTAATAAAAAAGAGAAAACAAAGTGATAAAACTGAGCTCAAAACTGAAAAACAAGGCCTAAAAATGTCCAAAATGTTTTTGTTCGATCAGGTTACACAGTTTTAAGAGCTGAAATAGTTTTGCCCTATTTTTGTTGACCTGCCAAGCCCTAATCTGCATACAGAATTCAACGCTTTTAACATTGTAAGGTCTTCATATGTTGTAACAGTATATAAAATTTCAGTTCCAACTTGCCGTTGGCGGGCCATGACAATGGCCCGGATGATGACGTCTTTTCAAGGAAAGTTAACTTGTATTACTTCACTGGTTTCATCGAAAGTCAATTAAAGAATGCATTCCTTAAATCGTTAAAGGATAATTCCTTTAGTTGTTCGGTATAATCCTTTCCATGTTAAGGGATTTTCTCTAAAATTTGCATTAAGGATTTTTTTCCTTATAATTTTTACGGAATGTTTTTTATTCTAATCTATAGGCAACAGACAGCGCGCATCAGTACTTTTTTTTAACCCCAGGCCCGTCCCAAAAGATGTCAGTGTGCCTTAAGAAAACTAATCGGGGTTTTTGAAAGATACTTTATAAACATATTGTGGTGCGCATGCTCGATGATCTCGAAAAGCTACGTCGCGAATTTTCTTCAGGATTGGTTACATGCTTATTGCACGCATGTGGACAGGCTGTGTCAACAACGCCCATATCCTGACTGAGCTCGTAATCATAAGAGCTGCACTGAAAGCTGGATATCTATTCAAGTTTTTCTTCGACACATTATATATCTCGTTTAATAGCTCCGTGAATCCTTTCGAGTCCATACGTTACATTTAATCACCGCGAAGGCAACCGCGATACTGACACAAAACAATGGCGAGGTGTAATTTTGTCGTCTGGGTCGCTATAGCAATCAGCAGCGTCTGGGTAAGAGTTGCCCTCGCGGGAATTACTCAGATGGTGGAGGAGTTTTACTACGGGAAATTTCCAGAGGGGTTCTCCTGGGGAACGGCCACAGCTTCTTATCAAATAGAGGGCGCCTGGAATGTGTCAGGTAAGCAAAGTATCAGGTATGTGTGGCAACGTATCAGGTAAGTGCGCATTGCAAAGCACAAGGTGTTATCTTTGTGGAAAGTACTAGGTAACCCTATGTTGCAAAGCATCGGGTGTTATCCTTGTGCTAAGCGCTGGCTAAGCCAATTTTATCAAATATCTTTTAAGCAGGTTTTGTCGGCTAGCACGTAGGCACCTTGGTCAGGTAACAGCGATGCATAATGTACAACCATAAAGCCATTAGTTCATTCACAATTTATTATCTGTTAGGTAAGCACAAATAAACACGCTTTGTAATATATATTGTGTGTACACATTTAATGTATGAGGTCTACACATTTGAAATGTATGGGGTAAGCTTACATTGTAAAGTACGCAACATAAATTCATGATTCGAATCCACGAAGGCGTAACATTTTGAACACTGTTTAATTCTTTCACTCTTGAGCAGTCTTTTGGCAAAACTCAGCTCTGTCTACACTGATAAAAATATATGCTTTGGAGATCTTCGTTTACATAACCCAGACATACTACTGTCACAAAAACAAAATACTGCAACACAAAGTTAAAGTTTAACTTTTCTTTTCAAAATGAATACTCTCTGTTCACTTTCAAACATGGTTCAGAATTACATATTACTCATTTTCTACAAGGTACGTCTTATTTGCTCAGCTCACTCACTGAATGAGTATCTATTGTTAAAGGTATAGTATTCGCTCTGTATACAGTACTGACACTTTTTGCTCTAGTGAAAGAGTGAAAGATATACACAGTACATGTACGCAGCGCTATGGTGGTATCAGCATGTAGTTCTAGGTTATATATTAGCAGGTCAGATTCCAGATGTAAAATCCTGAGTATATTTTTTCAGTATCACGTATTTGTAAAGAGCTTGGTGAGGTCCAATCCCAGCTTTGCAAACTTTCTTATTTTTGTGAAATTCCCGCCCAAGACTGTGGAAAAGAAATGGAATTCTCCTAGTGATACTGTCATGTTGAACGAACAACAGACCCGTTCACTTGTTGTATGCCCAGGTCCCCATTTGTGCAACATCCGTGAATGAAGGTTACAATTTTGATAAAATGCCTTGCTTAAAGAGCCCAACATCTTAATCTCACCTCACTGTTAACGTCAATAGGATGGTCCAAATAACATAAAGTGTTTGCAAAGACACCCTGTATAAGTTCACTTGCTTTCATCTGTTGTGAATTAAACTGGCATGTGTGATACCAGTTGGTTAATTTATGTTGATATCTTTAGATAATCACCACAGATTTTCACGAAAAGAAGTCGCAGTGTTTTCGCTGCATTTGGCAGCATGTCGCCTGCACTTGACATTAATTATAGTCTGGTTTCATCGCAATTAATCAGTGAATCCAAGTTTTAGGGGTTTGTTGTGACCCCATCTTGAATAAATTGTTACTTTCTTTTGGTATACTAATAAAGTCAGCGTTTCACCTAGCTATGTACACGTCATAATCTCTCAGTTTATCAGTACAGCATGTATCGTACTTTCCCTGACTTAAAAACAAAAATTTTTTTTTCTTTGGAAAATAAAAAGTCGTTTAGATAGACCAGATTGTGGCTGTGTACAGACTGAGGTACCTCAGTGGAAGTCTTCTTCACAATAACAGTTTAGATAGACCAGATTGTGGCTGTGTACAGACTGAGGTACCTCAGTGGAAGTCTTCTTCACAATAACATTTCCCCAACTGGACTGAGCAATAATTAGTGTGGTATCATCATAACCAGTGAATTCAAGATGGCCTCCAGTTCATCTTCTCCAGGTTCATGAAGTCTATTACGTGGTTCCAACATATGAGAAATCCTCGTCTAGTTTATCAGCTTTTGTATTCTTAGTTTTACTATACAAAATTTGTATTCATGCACCTGTAATTCTTCCCTACTTTAAATCCATCTTATTATTGTTGGCCGTACGTGCGAAGGTCCTGTGGATGGTCGTGGGTTTCTTCCGGGCTCTGCCCGATTACCTCCAACTATAACGCTGGCCTCTGTCTGCATAAGTGAAATATTCATGAGTACTGCGTAAAACGCCGATATAAATAAATAAATAAATAAATAAATAAATAAAAAAATAAATAAAATTATTGTTCCCGAAACTATGGTCCTGTCATTATGCCGTTTTCGGTGTGCTCGAAAATATTAATGGTTAACGTTTCTTCGGTATCATTTTGAAAACGGAAGTGATTGAATTGAATAATGCCAGCTGGATCAGGCGTTTTTATGAAGTAAACACAGCAAAATATGAAATCCAGCGACGTCCAGGGCAGCCATTACTTTATAGAGGTTCGTGCTCCCTCTGTTATACAGGTAAAGGTGAAAACATCTGGGACACGTTCTGTCGGATACCCGGTGCCATTGCTGACGGCACGGACGGCACTGTGGCCTGTGACAGCTATCATAAATACCAGGAGGACGTAGAGCTGCTGAAAAACATGGGGGTGAGTCTAGTTCTTAGTGATATGAAACGATTGTTATAAACTTTCTCGTGGGTTACGTATGTCTGGCATATGTTAACATGACACTGTCGCCCTCATAAGATCGCACTACATGCTTACAGCTTGGAAATACAGTCTGTGTGTTCAGGTCAACCATAAGCGACTGTCGTTGTCTCAGTATGTCAGTGTATTCATGCAAACCAATACGGACTGTCGCTGTGTCTGTATGTCTGTGTATTCAGGTCAACCATTTCCGACTGTCGTTGTCTCTGCATATCTGTGTATTCAGGTCAACCATTATCGGCTGTCGTTGTCGTGGTCCCGGATAATTCCCGATCCCCGGACAGGCGTTGTGAATAGAGCGGGCGTGGATTACTACCACCGGGTAATTGACGCCTTGAAGGACGCTAACATAGAGCCCATGGTCACCCTGTACCATTGGGATCTGCCCGATATCCTGCAGACGGAGTTTGGCGGGTGGAAAAGTGAAGCATTGGTGAAATACTTTACCGATTTTGCGAACGTGTCTTTTGCGGAATTCGGTCCAAAGGTGAACCAGTAAACCTTATATTTCAGTGTGTTTGCCGTAATTAAGTGAATGTAGAATGTATTTCGAAAATTTTATGGACGTCCACAAAAACGACGAAATGATGTAGAGAAAGGACAACAAAAAAATGTAACCAAAGTTACTTCAAACGGGAGTCAACACAAACCTAAATAAGCATAGGCATTTTTTATCACGTGCTCCGTACCTTGGTAAATCGCCTTTTAATCTGGAATTCTTACGAGGCTATGGGATCCGCCATTTTAGAGAAACAGGAAACACAAAAACGAATACGTCAATCAGTCAGTCAGTCATTTAGCTGATCAGTCGGTGCGCCCAGGATTTTTTCAGTATTGTGCTCAAAATGCGCGATGATCACCACCAAGCATGTCAAATCATCTAATCCACAAAAATAAAATTTTTGGAAATCAATTCCTCAACTAATCGAACAAACAATCAACCAGTCAGTCAGCCAATCAAACAACATAATGAAGAAAATAAATAAGCTTTTGCTACAAATCCTATACTTTCCAACATCAACCTTTTGCATTTTATTTCGTGTCGTGTAGGTCAAATGGTGGCTCACTTTTAACGAACCCTGGGTGGTGACCTTTTTGGGGTACGGGATAGGCAGCAAAGCTCCGGGGGTGAAAGAGCCAGCGGACGGGCCTTACAAAACAACACACACTATCATCAAAGCCCACGCAGCCGCCTGGCATTTGTACAATACAACATACCGTGCCTCTCAGAATGGTGAGTACAAACAACGCATACCATTATCAAAGCTTACGACGCCTTCTGGTATCTGTACAATACAACACACCATGCCGCCCAGAACGGTGAGTACAAAATAACACACACTATCACCAAAGCCCACACCGCCGCCTGGCATCTGTACAGCAGGACATACCGGGCCACTCAGAATGATACGTACAAAACAACACACACTATTATCAAAGCCCATGCCGCCATCTGGCATCTGTGCAATTCGACATACCGGGCCGCTCAGAATGGTGCGTACAAAACAACACACACTATCCCTAAAGCCCACGCCTCCGCCTGGTATACTGTACTGCAGGACATACCGTGCCGCTCAGAATGGTGAGTACAAAACAACACACACCATTATCAAAGCCCATGCCGCCGCCACGACATACCGTGCCGCTCAGAATAGATAGTACCAAACAACACACACTATTATCAAAGCCCATGCCGCCGCCACGACATACCGTGCCGCTCAGAATAGATAGTACCAAACAACACACACCATTATCAAAGCCCATGCCGCCGCCACGACATACCGTGCCGCTCAGAATAGATAGTACCAAACAACACACACTATTATCAAAGCCCATGCCGCCTCCCGGCATCTGTACAATACCACTGTACGGTTCCACTAAGAACGGCGAGGTTCATTCTGGACACTAGTTTTCTCCACCCATCAATTTGAGTTGGTATGCTGCAGGGTAAAGCAGCATCATGGCGAGAAGTGTCTTCACACTTACACTTGAAATGACATCCCACCCTATTTGGCCCCGTCGGCTGAAACGTTATGTGTTCCCCTCACAGCGCCCGGTTTAGCCGCAAGAGTGAGGCTTCTACTCCGGAGGCTTGTGAGGTCCCTAACGCAGTACGGCGGTTTACTCCGGATATTCCAGTTTCCTCTACCCGCCTTGATATACCTCTCATAATCTTGACTACGTCGTTAACCGTAGTGTAGCCGTGCAGACTGTTGTTAAATCAGAAATAATCAGTTGTATGCGGATATTTATAGAAAAAGACTGTCTTTTGTAATACACGCGTAGATCAAACCGTTTTATGTTTACATCAACTGGTGCGTTAAATTCCGACAAAGAAAATATTGTTCGAATACGAAATATAGATTACGTGCGCTCGCGGCGATGAGTCCAGTCTAACAGAAATAATTTTGTGGTCCGGTGCACATACATTTAGTGAAAGCCCACTGCATGGACTTCATGAGTGAGAGAGAGCTAGTGGAAGTCATGCCAGGACTGAATGAGGCGCCATGGTATGATCGCCATGTTGTTCCATGAGGTATAGAGCACCATTCGGACCGCTCTTCGACTACACATGCTGACGCGGCCGCCATGGGACAGCGACGCCAAACACCAAGCAAACAAAGGAACAAAATAATGGTGCTACATCTGATTCCTGACTTTTGTTGAAAAGAGAGCCTTAGATAGCCTACATATTGAATTTTCTGTTGCCCTAGGAAAAGTATCCATTACCCTCAACTGCGACTACAAACAACCGTACGACCCTGAAGATCCTAACGACTTGGAGGCCTCAGAACGACAGCTCCAATTCATGCTCGGCTGGTACGCCCATCCCATATTCGTCAACGGAGACTACCCGGATATCATGAAGTATTACGTAGCCAAGAAAAGTACGGGTCAGTCCAGACTTCCGGAGTTTACCGAGGAGGAAAAGCGGCAAATTAAAGGTACGCATGCGTGTTGTATGTATAACAAAGCATATCTTGGCCAGGCCATTATCAGAGTACTATTATCCGTTTCAAAAAGACAAACATTGAAAAGATTGCAAAGTGACATATGTTTATAGTGTCACTCTGGCCAGAATACAAATTGCGTAGAAATATTGCAATGATATGAAAGAAATCCAAACACCATGTTTCAAAAGGATTTTGATGAATAACACTATTTAACCCACATAAATGAGGATTCCTTAAAAAGCAAAATCTTCGGCTGTGTCCGTAAAATTTTCCTAATGTGACGTGATAATGTTCCTTGTATGACGTGGAATCAGGCAGATGTGACGTAGAGTGAGGCATTTATGCTGAAATGACGTCAAGAGCGTTTGAAAGGGCAGCGTTATTTGTGGATACACTTTAGCGATTGATGACGTCGTGTGCTCGTGGCTGACGTCACACCAGGCAAAGTGGAAGGGACAGAAATATTTTGTTTCCGTATAGTCTGACGAAAAAACGTACAATATCGGTTTTAATACGCTGCATTATTTTCACAGTTTAGGAAAGCAATTCAGATTATCCCAGTATATATCAATTCGCCTTGCTTTTAAGACACAGATGCTTTGACACCAAAGTAGCTCTTCAAACATTAATTCGTTCACTTATATGTGAACATTACTCTAAATAGCATTTTATTGAGGCATGGAAGTTTGCTCAACCCAACCAATTCTACTCTCACATAATGAAATCAAATACTCGCTTTCTACAAGTCACGTGATATGGCCTGTCCAGTGCATGGGGCTAAGGTCCACACCAGAGACTGCCAGATGATGACGTCATAGTTTTCTTTGCCTCAGGCGAAGGACGATGGTGCTCACTGATAAATACAGCTTATAGCCAAAAAGCTAATACATAAAAGGTTTTAATGTAAAACGGCTGATTTTTAAAGAAAATAATAGGAAAACAATTTCAATTTCACCTGTATATTGCGATAAATTGAAGAGCTTTGGCGGTAGGTACGTTAAAATTTTTTCAGAGGCAATGAAAAACCCTTTTTCGATTGAAAGGCTTGAAGCTTGGAAAATTTTTTATGGAAAAATCAAAAGAAAAACACCGAGAAACACATTAGATGAACACTTATGATACAAATCAAATTTTGAAAACCCATCCTACTACATTCAAAATTGGTGTAATAATTAGATAATATATATTAGGGACATTATAAATATTAATGGTGATATTGCTAGTTTTAGTGACCTTAGAGACAAATATGGAATAACGGGTACTCTTTTAGATTACAATAAATTAGTTAAAAATATACCAAAGGAATGGCTAAATGATATAAAAGTAAATATAGAGGGCTTTGCCCCGGCTACCCTGTGTACTACAGCTTTCTATTGAAGCAGGAAGGCGGTACACGGCTTTTTTATGGCATTTTGAAGTGACTGTGATACACAAATACCAAGTAAACTGCAGCAAATCTTGCAGCTTAATGATATTAATGTAAAATATGCTTTCTCATCTTTCGAAAGTACTAGGGATGCAAGATTAAGAGATCATGCCTATAAAACGAAAAAACGATCATAAACACCCTACTCCCACTAGCAAAAAAGTGGATTTTTTACACAAAAGAATAAAAAAACCAATACATATAGATAATTTACTTAATAATATAGTTGAATACTTTAGAATAGAAGAACATAATACAAAATTAACGTGGATGGAAAGCACGAATGAAAGGGGGTGTGAATGTATGGCTGCATATCACCATTAATCTTCTGATTGATGAAAAGGAAACAAAATGTTTTAATGCACCAATGTGTATGTACCATCTGAAGGAACATACGATTATTTTGGACTGAACCACTACACTACCCAGAGGGTGAGATACGAAGACTCGGGCACTGCCAATCCGAGCTGGGATGGGGACCAGAATGTGAAGCAGGACCACGATCCGGAATGGCTGGGGTGAGAAAAAAATGACTTAGAATTACACTGAGAACCAGCCAAAAGGTATGAGTGATTAATATATAAAGGAAGTAATAATCCGATGGAATATAGGATAAATAATTTGATCAGATATGAAAATATCCCTCGTGTGTAGTAAAGTTTTTAATGCGATATTTTTCACTGCTGACGACAGCTGTATACAAAGAAAAAACAAAAAAACAAAAACGAGCAGTATGGCGTCATGCATTTAAATATGCTTACACCCTTTTGGAAAAATATATGACGCTTAATGTTTCTGACTCCTTTTGGTGTTACAAATTCATACCGTAAGAGATTGATTACCCCGGGCTCTGCCCGGTTTTCTCACACCATAATGCCGCCATATAAGTGAAATATTCTTGAGAACGGCGTAAAACACCAATCAAATAATTAAACATAACAGGCTGGTTAACCAGGGAGACGAAGATGCAATAATAGATTATTCGCCACCGCTTTCCTCAGAAATCAAGCGTTGTCAGATGGTACATGAAGCAAGCATAGAGCACCAGGGATTTTTTGTTTCCATGTTTGTCCTTTGTTTTGGAAAATCACCGAAATTCTGTTGGAAAAAATATTTGAAATTTTGGGGGAAAAGCTAGTTTATATGATTTTATACGTGCGTCGTTTTGACGGAAGCTGTCCAGTTTTAGACCGTGTCCTGTATGAAATCCATGGGAGAACCTTCGAGAGAGTAGATTTACCAATTTTGGGGGGATTCAGTACAGAACCAGATCGGTAATTATATTACCCTAATCTTTTAATGGCAAGTAATCTCTGAAAATCTCAATCACCCGTTATTCTGGAGCGCTAAATCTGTTTTATTGAATTACGTTCTTTGACGTCAACAGATCCGGCTCCGAGTGGCTCAAGGTCGTGCCCTGGGCATTCCGCCGTCTTCTCGTCTGGATTAAAGATCACTATGGCAACGTGCCCATCATGGTGACGGAAAATGGCGTCTCTGACAGAAATGGAAGTTTAACGGATGATCACCGGATTTCCTACTACAAACAGTACATTAATGAAATGCTGAAAGGTTGGTTGTCTTCACCCGTAATGAAGAATTTTACCATACCACACCCACTCCACCGCACCCCACCGCACCCCACCATGCCCCATGCCCATGGCTATTGAATCTGTGGTCTGTGACTTCATGGGGCCCAGTTTAAAAAAATTGTCACATTAATGGTATTCACCTCGATGACATATGTCTTCACTACATGAAAACTGTCGAGGAAGTTCCGTATGCTGATTCGTCAAACGGCCACAGACTTATAGATAGAATACACCCCACTTTTCATGTTACATAGAAAGTAGAATGATGTATTGACCCATTTTCATCTGGCTACTGTGCCAGTGGTGCAGCATAACAACCAATGGTCTTACACCGTGTATTAGGCCATGGAACCCATTCCACAAAATCAGCTTGTTGTATAATGTTTAAATGTTTAAAAGCTTACTTGAAATCCATACGATTTAAAATTGGGCACGTCCAATTTAACAGGTGTAGTGTTCCAGCAAATCGATCACCGTCTGACCTTTTTGTTGCCACAAACCTCAGTATATTCCAGGATCAAGTCAAAGGACTCCCATGGTGTAATCGGTGCCAATTGCAGAAATGTGACGAAAACAAATTTTCATAACTTTACTCTCCATTCACTAAGCCTGTTGTAATTATGCATGTGAATGTTTTTGAAACTTATAAATTACATAATAATAATAATAAGGACTATAATTGTAGCTACATTTTTTTTCAATTTTCAGCAATAAATCTGGACAAGGTGAATGTGATCGGATACACCGCTTGGTCTCTTCTTGATAACTTCGAATGGGAACTAGGCTATGAAGAACGGTTTGGTGTCCATTTCGTCAACTTCACCGACCCAGCACGCCCCAGAACTCCCAAAAAATCAGCTACCTATCTCAAAAACTTGTTCCGTGAGAATGGATTTGTGAACCCCAACCCCGTCACTGAGGCCCCAAAGCCAACTTGTCGCACGAGTGGATCCGCGTCATCCCTTCTGTCTGTCCTAACCACAATACCACTAGCGCTGATGACATGGTTTACGGTGTTCACGACCTTCTAGACCGTCTCTCTGTTCACCGTGCTCCTAGGCGAAATTAGTGTTCCGTTAAGACCTGTTCATATTCATTCAGAGCTAGAGATAGTGTGATTCCATCACCTTAATTATAGAGATACATTTATGTATGAAAAGTGCAAAAGGTCGCAATAATTCCGTCAGTTCTGCAGACTCGAATGGATTAAGTTCATTGGTCGTTTGAAAAGATTTGCATATAGACTCTACTTGAAAAAGAATGTCTCAAACAAAGTGCACGTTGCCTAGATACTTTTATTATTATTTTTTTGTTTTGCTGCAGCAACTTTTCTTCATAGATATGTCGGTTTTGTCGTATGCAGATTTAAGATTATCGAAATATATATATATATTTTATATTCAGAGTTTGTCTGGTTACATGTTTACGGGGAATCAATCCTGAAGAAGATTTTGCAGACTGCCAAACAGTCATATTTCACAAGTTGTTTATGTATGTACAAACAATATAAATGTCATGGCGTTACTCCCTGGTTGGACACCTTTTGCGTTTGTTCATGGCACGGTACATTTCATTTACTATGAGTGAATATCGAAGGCACGTGTATGACAAAGCTTGACGTCTTACATAATGCAAAGTTGTGCAAGCAGCCGTTTGAGTTACATGTGGCGGGAACATTTGTGTAACCGGATCACAGTTTTCAGCTGGTCCATTATATTTTGCACATTCTCAATAAATTAAATCTGCATCAGAAATATATACACACCAATAAAATTGTCATTTTAGACGGTTGCAGCCCAAGATATTCAACTGTACTCTAAAGGCATTAATGATAGTAAACCCAATTCATTGTGCCAGTAGTGGTGTATAAGTAAAGGATGTACAATGTTAAGTAAACAGTTTCTGAAATGTAAAAATCGAACACATCAAAACGTAACCAAACACTATATATCGAATCAACACTTTTAACAGTTCTGTTACTTAAACTTTATCAAGCATTATACATATGAATGTTAAAACTGTGTTGCAAACTTCATCACGTGGCATTATATTTTGAAGTGTTGCGCTTCGCATTCTGGATCATCTGTTACATGTGATATAATTCTAACCCTTAGAAAGTATTGATATTTTAACATTTGCATTCAAAGAGTGCATTCCAGGAGTGTGACGTGTTCGTGCGTAACAAGGATTTACAGGGTTTCTTTTAACATATAGGCCTTTCTTCACAATGCAACACTACGTTGAACACGACCATCCTTTAACCCTTTCGGAATATCCGATCATAACCGTAATGACTTGTCCTTCTTGATGTTTAAATTTACGATGTCGTTTGTTTATATTTTGTAACAGAGCATTTACACATAAGTACACATATATTGAGTGTATGTAAGTCTAAACACATTTGTTTCACTTTTCTTAGATCTTTCATTCTCTGGAGTCGAAGAACAAAAATTACTTATTTTCTAAGACTTTTTTATCTTTCATTTTGGGTGAGCAGATTACTGCATGCAATCCGGTTTCTTCTATGCACTCACCACTAACCTAGCAACCGTCGATCAAGTAAAAAATTCTTGAGTACGACTTTATCACCAGCAAATACACTCTTATTGTAACATTCACATTATCTTGACCATAATGACAGTAAGTGAGCACTCCAAATAGGCGCTCAGTGTAAGTGTCCCCTACAGAGCGGACGCCACTTTCTGACTCAAGTGTTTGGTTTTATTTTTATATTATGCTGACTACTATGTGTCCGTAAAAAAAAGCTTCTCAGCTTTCTTTTTACAGCGTAAAACCGACTTTAAACAACAGCTTTTAAGGCCTTAGCGTCGAGTCCGAAAATCAAGTAGCCTGCACTGGCCACATCAACAGTGGCAGCTGTGGGGAAAAGATTCCTAATGGGGACGCTAAACTGGTCCTGTGTCTCAGTAACCAGATGGATGACGTCATTTCCGAAAATTTCCGACCATTAAATTTTGGTTTCTTTATTTCTTTAAAGTAGATTCCCAACGCCCATGCAGGGGCTACTTGGGGATCTCCTCAAAAAAGTATGAAGACATCAGACATGAGAATATTCACAACATTACCAGGTCATTTTACAGCAAGAAAATTAAAGAAAATATACAACATTGAAAGTCTTGTACCGCAAGGTTAGCAGTGGGTGTTTCTAGTACAATACCGGCAGATATCGGCAATGGATACAATTAAGGGTGCAGTCTACAATTTTGCCTCGGAATGTCGCGAAATATTGCACTGAATGAACATATCCACAAAATGACAGAAATTTGTCCTAATAATATCATTCTTATGAAAAGTTATACCCAAAATATACCTTTAAATTGCATAAAATAATCTCATGCAACATGTTACATCACACCTCCTACCATGTGCTGGTCTTCGAAAAGTGCATTTTTTGCACTAAAGTGTTCAAAATATATATATAAAACAGTGACTTTTCGCCCAATATTGACCCAATTTCGACTCTCCCACTATATTTTTTTCTTTCCATTTTTCAAATGCGCATTTATTTATACACAAAGAACATCATAATACGGACAGGTCGATCAGCCGGTTTTCAGCCAATTCTCCCATGAAGACAGGCCAGCCTCTACAACAAGAACAACGAGTAACTGCCTATGTACCCTGTCAGACATGTTCGGTTCCGCAAAAGAGCTACCTCAGCCGCATTTCTGCCATCTCTCAGCATAAGTTACTTTAAGCCTGGCACTGAGGCAGTGCATCACAAACATAAGATATGAGCTGCCGGGCAAGAGAAAAGAAAAAAAAAAAAAAAAGTCCACCTGCGTGGTTCAGACTCACTAATGCAGTTTAATAAAATTTTAAAACAGGGACCAAAAACTACGAAACTCTATACCGCACCGTAACGGGCTTCACACCGTACAACAAAGGCGCTATGTTGCTTGAGTCCTTTCCTCGCAGTGCCATCCGCTGTAAAAGGAGAATCAGCCGATGACTTATTCATCTGAGGTGACACATAGAACCACATAGGTGGGTACATGGAGAGGTATTGCAGTCAAGATAAAGGATAGCCTTTCAAATATAATCCACTAGAGTCAAATCATTTGAATCATTAAGTAATATAGGTGCAGTATATTTTGGGAAGTGTTTGCAGAAGAGAGATATTTGTGAGTGTTTTAAGCACGACGAAAAGTATGCATGAAATAAAGAGGTTATTAAGAAATATAAAATGATTTTTTCCAAATGACTTTATTCATTACCTTTAAAACCATAATGTTCATTTTAGATCTCCTTTCCATGTAACCTCTGTCAATTTGAATAAAACACATTAGCGAAATGTGAAAAAACATTGTTTATATGGACTGGTAAAATTAGTCAAATTTCTTACAACAGTTAGAATGTTCCCTAAGTTTTATTTTTACCGAGGTTTTCAATTTTGACTTTATTCAAACCTCACCTTGTGAAATCGGCCCTGCTCATGTAAATTGTGGGTTGCCCTTCAGGACATATTATACTAGATTTTTCCTATGACTGAAACCTGAGTGGCCGACTGTGAATCATTGCCTTTGGTAAAGTTTATACGATCAAAGAGCGCAGCGCACCAGAAGTTCTATTGAATGAACATCACGTTGTAAGGTGTTTCTTTTAATTATGTGTTCTGGAACTACATAGTTGATTTTGCCAAACTGTTTATTCATAGTAAATAGCGTTCCAGTTGGGGTCATGTCTATAGTACTTTCATCTTTCTTATTTAAATCTTGGCTACAAAAAATAGTTTATAGAAACGTTGAATTGCATTTAAAGCCTTATTTCACAAATATGCAGTCATTCAGTCTAGAGAATAAATAATTTTGCTTTTTTTTTCTAAAATACATTATTACATTTTTTTTTATCCTGTTTACAAATTACATAATAACTTTGTAAGGAAAGTCAAATCCATCCCTCCTTTCATCTGGGCTTCAAATGAGCGGGGGAGTCTTTGGATATTGTAGGATGTCACTTTTTCAAAGAATTGTTATCTTCTTACTCCAATTAACACGTCAATGATTCTTAACTTCCATGGGGGCCAACACACCCAGCCATATTACATATATCAATGCCCTACCGGTCCAGGGGAGGTTACTTCAGCGGATAAAATAAATTTCAGAAAATGGCAGATCGTGATGAAATCAAAATTATTCACCTTTTCAAACGGGTGGACCTGGTTCGATCTAGAATTCATCCAGTCAAAAAATTTCAGAAGGGTTCAGATAGGAAATGTTTTAGTAAAGCCTCTCATAGAAGCAATATACAAAGGCCTAAGCTCAAGCAAACAACCAGGTAAGGACACAAACATTGTTGATCTTAGTTGGTTGTTTGATTTGTGATTTTGTCCCAAACGAATCCCAGACCTGAAGCTTGGGTAAGGGTATTTTATCGCTCGAATTACGGGACTCTGTAATCTGATATCTTGAAGCTGTACTCATCCATCATCTGTAATATAATCTGGTATATGGTGAAAACTCGAATTACAGTCATATAAAATGTACAGTCTAGGCTTTGCCAGCGAGGAAAACACTCAATATATTAAAATATTAACGAACCTCCTCGCTGGCCTGGTTGTTACAGCGTCCACTTCGAGGAGATCAGGGATCAATTCCGGGTTGGGTAATACCAAAGGCTTTAAAAATGGTACTTTTTGGTGCCTCGCCTAGAGCTCAGCATTGAGGGTTTAGAGCAAGGAAACAGGCTCCACTTTCACAAAACTTTACTCGCAAAAGACGTCTAGGTTATAACGACATAAGGCCACGTGATTTACGCTAAAATTGCGAGAAAATGATTTACGAAATTTGTGGAAGTGGGCTCAGAATTGGTCTGCCTAACGTGAGTATAATATAACTGGGTGGAATCATGTCTGGTGTCTTCGGCCTTGGTGTTTCCGTGGCTGTAACATTTCGGGGACATGAACTCGCCCAGCCACGAGAAGACACACTGTATGCATGCTAAGGTCATCTCGTGGTCATATGATTAAAAGATTGTTGAGTACGACCTGAACCGAAACAAATGTATATACATACATAGAGTATTAATGATATCGGATCATGTTATTGAGTTAATATTCCAGAAAGAATTAAGTAAAAAATTAAGAACCTTGGAATGCTGATTTCACGCAGATCCCTTCTTCATGTCACTGAAGGGAGATACAGACAGCTTATTTTCCAGCTCTTTCCGAAACCTTCCCCTGACCTGCAGGTCCATTTCTCTGGCCATCTCGGCCTTCACTTTGGCACATGCTTCCCGCAGTCGTTGTCTGCTGTACATCCTCTTGTTGTCCTTCCACTGTATATCCACCGCCTCTCTCTTCACACGCTTCAACGAACTTCATCGCTCTGGGCACAGATTGCCCTGATTTCTGTCATTCCGCTGTAGGTGTCCTCGACATAGGTCCAGTTTTTCCTCAGGTGCTCTAAATACCTAAAAGACAATAAGTTATCACAAAACGTTAAAATTTAGGAAGGCTACGACAGAATAGCAATGGTAACAGAAACTGTTGCATTTGTTACACCGATTTTGTGACAGCAGTTTGAAAGAAAATACAGGAATAGAAACACACGGATCCGAAGGAGGAAGAGTGGAGGGGGGGGGAGGGAAACATAGTTGTTATCTTTATATTTTAAACTTTTCATATAACTGAGTTGTTTTACATGTGAAACGAACCCTCAGATTTTAACACATAAAAAAAAATGGTATTTTAATTTTGGTAAAAGCCTGAACATTTACAAAACGGCAGTGTGAAGATGAACACTCAAAGCCCGAGCGAAATATAAACAATTTTCAACAAGAAAACCCCACAATCTAAAAAAGGAATTGAAGCAGTTAATTTAAAATTTCCGCTATTGGGTTCCTATAATCAGGAACTGAATGTCTTCAATTAATCAGGTTTCTAAATAAATCTGTATCATACCTGAAAGTACTCGTGATAAATCAATAAGAAGGAAATGCAAATACACGTTCTTGACTAACGGTGTCTTTCCTCCTCCAAGTGATGATTTTTCAACTCTTGCTGCCCTCTCAGTCTCACGGAGAAGTTTTTTCGGCTTTAGTTACCTCATGGAGGGGTTGCTATTTGCTAAAAATGAAAAATAAATTTCGTTTTCACGTTCTGTACGACAAAGAAAGATATTGTTTTTAAAAAAGAAGAACCTTATTTAACATATGTAATATCAAGCAAGGAGGTTTGATAATTGCTAATAATTCATGTACTGTAGATTTAATTGAATTTACTATGACTTCTATTAATTGTGCACTAAGTTACCATAGTTTTTTTTAAGCTTACAGTAATTGATTCACTGAGGAAATTTGTGTCAATACACACATGTAAGCATCTGATTACCTCTGATAATACTCCATGGAACTGGCTTAACTGACAACGCACAGCTGATATACATCATGCAGAAGATACTATATCATGTATCAGCCAGAAATGGCTTCAAAATAAATCATCTATGTCAAGTTGGCTGGTGAAGGTTTTCTGCCAGAGGCCTCTGCTTCTTCCTGGGTTGGTCAGCGCTGGAAGACAAAATGAGAGCTCTACATCTGTACTGAAAGTTAGCTGATCTTTGGACAGTTTAGCTGACAAACAGAGAGTAAAATAGGCTCCATGATAGAAGGAAAGGCAACAGATACTTGCTCACATATTGTATAAGTCCGTGGGATGATAATTTATTGTCCAGAAGTAAAAAGCTTTCTTTTTGTTAAGTTCACCGGATCTATTGGAATGTTATCATTGCATTTTGGACACAAAACTCTGTCACAAGCTAAAATGTCCACGTCAAAAAAGACAACATTCAAAATATGAATTTCAACCTAAACGTTAAGTATATTATGGAGTTATGTTCTGGCAGCAGGAATGAAAAAAGGAGATTTATTCAGATTAATGCCTCGAACCCATTTACATATTAGTGTCTACAAGACGTTGGTTGTGTGGGTATGTTTGTAACCCAACTGCAATGACTAAAATTGTAAACCCCTTTGCAGAATGAAAACATAAAAGCTCACAATAGCACAGGCTTTCATCCCGCTGTATGCGCCAATGTACTAAGTACTGTGAAGAAATACATTTGGGGAACTCACCAACAAAGTTCTGATTCCTGGAGTGAATTCTTGGCAAGAGGATCTGATGTGTTCAACTTGAAAACATGAAGTTACAGAAACACTACATGAGCGTGCAATGTTACAGAGGCACCTGCATTTTCCACCTTTTGCCTCAAGTCATCGCATAGTTTTTGTCCCTATTTTCTCTGTACCTGTCCCTGTTCCTTGTAATCAAGTGATCTTAAATTGATCATGAAATGACATCTACAGGCTATGACTACAAGCAGACAACAGACAACATTTCATTTTAGAATGTATGGCTGATTAACGTAGACTTCTACATTTTCTTAAAATCTAAATTCTGATTTCTGTTTCTGTTGCTGCTTCGTTTTATCACTCCAAACACATGTACAATATATTCTCAAGTGACTGTAATCTGGCCTTATACGTACGAGGTGAGCTGTGTATAAATGTTTTCAAATTGTATATACTTCAAATGACCAAAACTTTCGTAAAACTTGTTTTCTCATTTCTAGAGACAAATGAATCTCATACAATATTACTTTTGTTGTTGAAAGAGTATATTTTTCCTGTGGTATATGGTCCTACAGTACAAAACAAACCTCAAAACTCAATAATTATAAATCTGCATCAGCAAAATACCCAACCCATGGATGGATGAAGCTTTAGGTTATTTACGGTAGCTGCCGACTTTGTCTTACGCATGATGATGGGTGAGTATTCCTTCCATTTCCTGTGAATTCCTGTACATTTATGGCATTTTTTCCCGATAAGATAGAGTATTAACCGCCTAAACAATGTCCATGAGTTAACAATACTAGACAAATTTATGTCTGTGTGTTGCATATTTTAAGACACAGCAAAACCTAATTTCAAGATAAGATCACCTCTAGCTCAGAATACCATGTATATATGTTTGACGTATAAATAGTCACAGACATTTCTGTTGTATGTTGTTATCATTTCTGGATTCAGAAACATATTGATAAAAAAATCGATGTTGTTCTGTCATCACTTTCGAAACAATCATCGCTAAAGAAATCATGTTCTCTCTCTTCATCCATACCATTTAACAAATATGAATTTTGTCTAAACTTCCACAATAAATAGAAGTACAAACATCATGAACTCACAGTAACACCTACACTGTTACAGCAGAAATTAGATAACTCACAGGATTTTTGTTGGCTTCTAGATACATTTTAAACACATACAAAACCTGATAAAAAAGACTTCTGTCTATAAAAGAAACATCAAACCTTTGTGCCAGTAATGTCCAAAGATGATAGCTATATGGCCTGTATTAAGCTACGGTTATTCACCTGATGATTTCAATATCCATACCTCAGAACTGAAAACAAACAGCTGTTTGTGACATAATTTATTTATAAGGCCAATTCCTGAACACGTGACTAGTCCTGCCACGAGTAAAGAGAAAGAGTAAAGGTTCCAGTTACACCACAAAATAAATTATTGTTTTTCAAAAAACAAAAAAAAATGTTCTTTTTTTCAGCTGTATAGAGTGAAATATTCGAAAAAATAATACATACATGTACATCTGTAAGCTATAATTTGATAATGTGTCCCTTATTCTACACTTGTACATATTTTTATATGACATAGTTCACGCTTCTTCTTTTCTGTCTGGTACATTGTTTGATAAGGTTGGTTGCTATAAAATTATTATTTTTTGACATGGGCCTTTTCCTGTACTTAAATTGATTCTGATTTGTAACTAGATTAACGTGGTCCAGAATTGCCGGGAAGCAGACACCCGGCAGGACACCTCAGAGGGGCGTAGTGTGCAGACTGACCTCTACTTGTCAGATTTCGGTACTCTTTGTCATAAGTGACTTTATGGAAATGGGTTACATGTACCAGAATGACCAATTTTTATCTCCTTTGTCGAACCTGACAACTGGACACCTTTTTCACTTTTTCAAGTGAATAAATTGTTTGGCCTGTGGTATATAAATTTCTCTCACCATTCTATCTGTTCAAATAGTGCCATCGATTTTATCAGCTGATATGCTTTTTACAATGCAGGATACATGGCGCAGTTATCTCCCCTAGACCGTCATGTAATTTGTAGGCTGCAAATGGCTGGGAGAGCTGTCCCCCTTGAAAGTTAAGTTATTCTAGAGAACAATACCATGGGCTATGAATGTTCATATTTATGTGTCGTATGAAATATACCCTTCAACGCCTTGCCATTCACTCACTTTGATTTTATTGTGGGCATATAAAGGCACGATAAAGATTTCTAGGTACAGTTCAATAACTGCCACGCACCCAGTCATATTTGTGCAAACGTAGGACATAAGTTAACATATTAAAACGGCCTCTTCCACGAATAATCCATATTACAAAAAACGATCCTGTTTATAGCGTTGTATGCCTGTGCTTCCTGTGTGTTTGCCGTAGGGAGCTGTAGCCATACGCTCGTTGTTCACTACGGACATGCACTTCGGTTAATCACTGCTTGTTTTCTCACGTGATAGTATTTACCCAGGAGACACTTGGTTAACCCCATATTCGGGAACAGTGCTCCAGTTTGAGTTTTCCTTCCATTACTGAGAGGAGAAAGAAGTTTTGGTCTAGCAGGCAGGCCATGTGTAATCGTTCCTTTCAAGTGCTTTGCCTTCAGAAGCGATTACCTCAGTGCTAGCCATATAACGAGTACTGTATATTGATAGATCTGTTTGATTAAACAATGGTCGTTGTTGTGTTATTGTGTAGAAAATTCAACCCACTCTATCATATGCTAGCAGGAGCGCGTGTGAAAACACCTCCCGCCAATGAAACGCGACTTTTCATGCTCTCTGTTCGGTCCGCGCTCTGTTTTTTCCCTCCAAGTTTTCAAGCCGGGCTCCAGCTATAAAAGGCCGGCCGCCTGAGTGGCACGTCACTACTGGCGTGCATCGCCCCAGTGGGACGAAAAACGGCAATACAAACTAAATCCCCCCCCCCCCCCGGCACGTCACTCTGCAGCGCTAACTCTGACTGAGCAGCAACTATTGCTATGGCTCCCAAGACACCAACCGGCTCCAAGGGAGCAAAGAAAGCTATCAAGAAGTCTGCCCCATAGTCCGTGGACAAGAAGAAGCGAAGGAGGAGAAAGGAAAGCTACGGCATTTACTTTTACAAAGTCATGAAACAAGTGCACCCTGACACCGGCATCTCGTCCAAGGCCATGTCCATCATGAACAGCTTTGTCAACGACATCTTCGAGCGTATCGCCGCCGAGGCCTCTCGTCTGGCTCACTACAACAAACGCTCCACCATCACCAGTCGGGAAATCCAGACCGCCGTCCGTCTTCTCCTTCCCGGTGAGCTGGCCAAGCACGCCGTCAGCGAGGGTACCAAGGCTGTTACCAAGTACACCAGCAGCAAGTAAACCTCCTCGTCGCTTGAAACCTTCTAATTCCAACGGCCCTTTTCAGGGCCAACCAATTCTTCCCGAAACGCTACTTTCTATATTTGAGGACTCGTTTATAGTTACTCGTTCATGCGGCACCTTAAAAATTCATTTTGCTCTCGATCATTTCGTTTATTGAATGATTTAAATAATGATAAACATATGAATGAATATATCGGGCCTTGTTCAATGCTGTAACACGTCACAGTTTTTCTATAATTATGCTAATAAAGCACAGGCGACTCGCTTTGCAACGTAAGAGAGTACATGTCTGATTTCAAACCTTGCACTTTGTGATTATAAGCATTCTGTATTCTCTTTATTTGCGTTATTTAACTGTGCAAAAAATATGTCCAAGAACCTTCTGCAAGTGTAACAAGGACGTACACCAAATTCTCCACTGAAATTCCGCAGATGTGACAAAGATGAATACGATTCAGAACGCATTGGCATTGTTTAATATTAATCAAGTTGGCTTGAATCCAGGATGTCAGTTTCAAAAAAGCATTCATGGTCTTTCTCCCTTTGCATTTCTACTTTGAACGATTTCCTAGTACGTCTATCCACCACAGGACACTCCGCAATAACTGAGAAAGTATCAAGAAAAAAGACCGACACTAAAGCGCGAACCGAATACAGAACATTTTGACGGTGTCTCATTGGCTCGTGAAACAATTTTACCCTCTGCCAAATGGTCAGACTACTTGGCGGGAATGTGCGTCTAAAAATAGCAGAATCCTCTCAAAGGGTATAAAAGCTCACGCAGAGACGTCACTTATCATTCGTACTCACACTCAACGAGAATCGATAAATTTACTGTGGAGATCAAGATGTCTGGACGTGGCAAAGGAGGAAAGGCGAAGAGTGGCAAGAGCCAGACTCGCTCATCAAGGGCTGGTCTGCAGTTTCCTGTGGGTCGTATTCACCGGTTTCTGAGGAGAGGCAACTACTCTAACCGTATCGGTGCCGGGGCTCCGGTTTACCTGGCCGCTGTGATGGAATACTTGACCGCTGAGGTGTTGGAGTTGGCTGGAAACGCTGCCCGAGATAACAAGAGGAGGACCATCATCCCTCGTCACCTGCTGCTAGCCGTCCGTAATGATGAGGAGCTGAACAGACTGCTGTCCGGTGTGGCCATCGCTAAAGGAGGTGTTCTGCCAAACATTCAGTCTGTTCTTCTGCCCAAGAAGTCCAAGAAATCACTCCAGTGAGTCGCTGTTTCCAACTGACTCAATCCAAAGGCCCTTTTCAGGGCCAACCATTTCTCCCGAAAGGAACTTGATAATGTAGCATTTTGATAATTAAGCCTTAACGCTATTCCTGATAATACTTACTATTTCTACTAGACTAGTCAACACTGAATATCCACTTTGTAAATACAAATATCGAAAACGCCTGTCATCACTTGAACAAAACGACGTGAGCTTCACAATTATATTACGCATATAAGCCTACAGAAGTGTAAAGTATAATACATAACCAGCTACATCCATATACATTTGCGCACAAGTCAAAGTATTGTCTACAAAGTGTTAGCCACCAAGAGCAGGAAATTTAGAAACATATTTACACCCCATATCATCACAGGTATATATATAGATATGCGTAATAGGCATCTCGATTCTTCATATTATAAGATGATGCGATATATTAAAACGGGGCCTCTTTCATCGTCACGACCTGATCAGACGTCGGTTTCATGAAATCTCGTGGCGTGAACAGGCACGAATTTATCGAGAAATATTTGTTTACTGTAGGCTTATACAACCAGATGTTTTTTGAGAATTGAATGCATTTTATCATTGAACTTGAACGAAATTGCCAGCTTTGTATCGGTACGTTCACAATCCCCACATCTCTAAATCATTAACATCATAAATGTTAAATGGATACTATATAGGCACTATCACCTTGGCGATATTTAGTATACGCTAAAATATATATATAATTATGAATTAATTTTATAAATGTTCAAAGAAAAAGCTTATCAGCTGGTTTGTAAAAACAAGAAGAGCGAAATTGCTTCACAGGGTAGTGGAAATATTTACCGCCGTTTAATATGACCTACCACTGATCATCACTGATTGAGCTTGAACTTGCCGGGCGGGTCATATCATACGTCAGAGAAATATTCACATAGTTTTCCCAAACATTAATTTATTGAAAAAGTGGTATGCATACAATATGTGTTCGTTTATATTGTTTGGCACGTTTTTAGTGTATCTAGAACAGTAAAATTTTATTTCAACTCATTACCTGCTAAATTTCATGTCGATGAGGAATAAATACGAGCATCTTGACTGAATTGTGATTGAAGCCTGATATAGACATTTATCCAAATATTTAAAACATGCAATTCTTCAAAGAGCTCATAATTTGGATTTTCAGAAATCATGACGAAAGTTTCCAGTTACTGGCTCAGTTATGCGCAGTAACTATCCACTGGTGACAAGAAAAGGTACATTATAATAAACTGGTATTTCCTACTAAACCTTTACACAGCTTACGCATATGATATATCCAAGGACAGGTGAAAGTCAGGCGGTTGGTATACATGGAATTGTCTTTAGAATAATAAATTGTAAAGGACAGAAACTAATGTGGTGATCCAGATCAAACAATATAAAATTCAGGAGCCTGGTAACATTGCACGACATAGGGGTTGTGTGAGTCTTAATTTTCGTGAGTAACACGTCAATCGTCTTACACTGAAATCAAGCACAAGTTGGTGAGTTCTCAAAACAGCTTTCCTGCTCCAAGTGTTACTCCACATTTACATTTATCTATATGTGTATTACTAAAGGTAAAGGCACTATTTAGTTTGAGATATGCACAAGCTTTCATCACTTTCTTCCCCGTCTAAGTCTTACATGTAACAGTATGCAAATGTTCAATAAAGTTCTAATTAATTTTGACTACAGAAGAGGAACAGTTCTTGGTTAATGTCGAATTTTGTGAGCTAACGCTCTGCGAGACATTTTCTCCTTTCTTACCTTCGCTTAGTTTTCTTACCTAGAAATTTTGAGATACATGTAGCTAAATGCTTAAGGTAAAAAACGAATTATACAGAATTTTGATATCTTTTTTTTAGTTTTGAAAACATTAGCAGTATAAAACATCTAAGATTACAAAACTTTTGAAATTTTTAACCATAAGTGATCAATGTAAATAATGTAAGATCTGTGGGGCGGTTTTTTCTTTTACTTTAAGTAGTAAACTATGCTCTTCTACAATAAAACATTGCAATATATTAGCAACAACTCTGATTTTTTTAAAACATATTGTCATTATTTTTTCCCACACTCAAAAAAAAAATATTTTTTTTGGAAAATGTTTTGAAATCAGCAGTGATCTTTGAGAATATTTGCATACTCAATCAATATTTTGAGCTACACAAGACAAAATGTGGAATTTTGCTCAAAAGTGGCTCCAGATTGGTCCTTATGGGCTGGTCACACCAGTGTTTCCGTATGATCCTAATCTCCACGTCCTTGCTAAGTCAGCTCACACGTGTAAGAGTTATGAGAGTGACCTCCCCTTGATTGTTCCAGCGCGAGAAAAGGGG
>JABBOT010000022.1:5802329-5913723 GCA_016165875.1 Acanthopleura granulata | reverse complement strand
CAACGTGATGAAGCATCAGGGACGCTAAAAAGTTACTGTAGGTGGGAATAATTGTGGAGTTTTGTCCTTCCGTTTGTTTTGTTTTGTTTTCCATCTTGAGTAATCAATAGGTACACACATGCACTAAAATCAGCATTAAGAAAAAAAAATGACTGTAATGAGCGAATCGAATAGAAAACATTTTGACGGTGCCTCATTGGCTAACCGAACAACTTTACGCTCCGCCGGTTGGTCAAACTACTTGGCGGCAAAATGCATCTAAAAATAGCAGAATCCCACCACAGGGTATAAAAGCTCACGCAGAGGCGTAAGTTGTCATTCGTACTCACACTCAACGAGGAACGATAAATTTACTGTGGAGATCAAGATGTCCGGACGTGGCAAAGGAGGAAAAGGGAAGAGTGGCAAGAGCCAGACTCGCTCATCAAGGGCTGGTCTGCAGTTTCCTGTGGGTCGTATTCACCGGTTTCTGAGGAGAGGCAACTACTCTAACCGTATCGGTGCCGGGGCTCCGGTTTACCTGGCCGCTGTGATGGAATACTTGACGGCTGAGGTGTTGGAGTTGGCTGGAAACGCTGCCCGAGATAACAAGAGGAGGACCATCATCCCTCGTCACCTGCTGCTAGCCGTCCGTAATGATGAGGAGCTGAACAGACTGCTGTCCGGTGTGGCCATTGCTAAAGGAGGTGTTCTGCCAAACATTCAGTCTGTTCTTCTGCCCAAGAAGTCCAAGAAATCACTCCAGTGAGTCGCTGTTTCTAACTGACTCAATCCAAAGGCCCTTTTCAGGGCCAACCATTTCTCCCGAAAGGCACTCGATAACCTGGCACTTCGATGGTTAAGGTTTTAGGTTTTATCTGATGTAAATTAATACTACTATGGTAAATTCCGAATATGCACACACATACAAATATTTCATAATTTTGTAGGATAGAATGGGAATGGGGCAGTAATAAGCTGGCAACATGTTTCAGTGTATGTCCCTGTCACGTTAATCGGTATAAGTGTAGAATAGGGGACACTGCACGTAAACAAGTTATAGCTTAGAGATGTAAATTTGTGTATTAATTTTTGAAAGGTTCTGTTAACCCACTCTACACAACTGAAAAGAAGACTGAGCAGACGACTAAATAATGCCAATGTCTTGATTACTCGTGGCGGGACTGGTCACGTGTTTGGGAAATGACGCTATAAATACCTTACGTCACAAACAGCTGTTAGTGTTACCGCTGGAGTTCTGAGGTATCGATAGTTAACAATGACATCACCAGGTGAATAACCGTAGCCTAAAACAGGCCATATCGCTATCATCTTTGGACATTACTACCACAAAGGTTTGATGTTTCTTTTATAGACAGAAGACTGGCTTACCAGGTTTTGTATGTGTTTAAAATGTATCTAGAAGCCAACAAAAATCCTGTGAGTTATCTAAGTTCTGCTGTAACAGTGTACATGATAGCATTCCCATAGATCCGGTGAACTTAACAAAAAGAAGGCTTTTTACTTGTGGACAATAAATTATCATCCCACGGCCTTATACAGTATGTCAGCAAGTACCTGTTGCCTTTCCTTCCCGTCATGGAGCCTGTTTTATTCTCTGTTTGTCAGCTAAACTGTCCAAAGATCAGCTAACTTTCAGCACAGATGTAGAGCTCTCATTTTGTCTTCCAGCGCTGACCAACCCAGGAAGAAACAGAGAGCTCTCTAGAAAACCTTCAACAGCGAACATGACATAGGTGTTTTATTTTGAACCCTTTTCTGGCTGATACATGATAAAGAGTCTTCTGCATGATGTATATCAGCTGTGCGTTGTCAGTCAAACCAGTTTCATGGAGTATTATCAGAGATAATCAGATGCTGACATGTGTGTATTGTCACAAATTTCCTCAGTGAATCAATTACAATCAGCTGAAAAAATTCCGGTAACTAAGAGGACATTTGAAAAAAGTCACATTAAATTCAATTAAATCTATACAGTAGAGTAAATATTATCAATTTTCAAACCTCCTCGCCTGAAATAAAATATTCAATGGTAAATATGGATCGTATCCTATGATTTTCTGTTTACTTTCCCTTTGTTAACAATAGCTTTGTGGTAAAGAGCGCGAGAACAAAATTTGTTTTTCATTTTTAGCAAATAGCAACCCCTTCATGAGGTCATTAAAGCCGAAGTGGCTGGCAGAAAAAACTTCTCCGCGAGACTGAGAGAGCAGAAGAGTTGAAAAATCAACACATGTAGGAGGAAAGACACCGTTTGTCAAGTACGTGTATTTGCATTTCCTTCTTATTTATTTACCATGAGTACTTTCAGGTATGATACAGATTTATTGAGAAACCCGATTTATTGAAGTCATGCAGTTTCTGGTTATAAGAACCCAGTAGCCTAATAGAGGAATCTTAAATTAACTGCTTCAGTTTCTTTTTTTAAATTGTGGGGTTTTCTTGTTGAAATGTTTTTATATTGCGTATGCTTTGAGCCATATAAGATCCTGTGTTCCTCATCCCTGACTGTTATGTAAATGTTCAGGTTTATACAAGAATTCATTTCTTTTCTATCTTTTGAAATTTTGGAATTTTCTTCTCACATGTAAAAATACTCAGTTATGCGAAAAGTTTACTATATAAAGTCAGAAGTAGTCAGTTCATCCACCCACACCCAGACTCCCCCCTTCCGTTGCATCAGTGTGTTTATGTGTGGTTCTGCGTCTTTCTGTTCCTGTATTTTGTTCCCAGCTCTTGTCATAGAAACCATTTAAAGAAGAAATGCAACTGTTTCTTTTACCATTACCAAGCTGTGAGAGTCACTCTGGAGGCTCGTTTACATTTACAGAACGGGCACTTCTTATGGTTTATATACTCATTAATTTTTCTGTCAGTTTTGTTGCTGTAAGGAATCGTCTTACAAAAATGCCATCAGTATGAACTTAGTAGGCTTTTCAGAATGCAGCTCTGTTGACTACCTTCTACCGTCACCATGCATGTATCACGTGTCATTACAGAGCACAATACACATTGTACTGATTGGACCTCACGCCGTGAGCTATAAAATAAAAAAAAAAACATTAAAAATAAAAAAAACGTAAATTGTCGCATGATACAGGTGATGTAAATAATTGTTGACAGCTGTTGTGATATGGAGACCAATATCCCTTTCATTTCGACATGTAACTGTTTGATTCACTTCTCTGGTGTTGTATGGATATGGCTCCCTCAGGGGTTATTCTAGCCCATTTCTTTCTAGAAGCTCAGTTTAACCATATCAGAAGTGTCAGTACAAAATGTGTCACCAATGTATCAAAACTTAATTTTATTTCATGAAAACTGAACAACGACTGTCTGAACGCTTCCGACAGCTGTCTTGTTGTAATGGTGTCAGTGACTTATGTCATTCAGAGAGCCACGTGACGGAGAATTGTTCAGAGCAGCCGTCAGTTTACTATTTGCAGCACAATGGATACTTCCTCAAGTCTCTGTCTACATTTATGTGTATGTTTTTCCCCTTTGAATATATGCATATTTTGCGATAAGGAATTTTCAGACTGCAAAGGCTTTTCTTCTATATGACGTTCTTCATATCTGGTGCCTTTTGTCTGCTGCATTCTTTGATATTGCTTATTGTAATAAATGTTGTCTTTTTGACATCGGTTTTCAATGTCTCTTCCATTACTTAATTTCATTCTGATATACAACTGGATTAAAGACGTCGAGAATTATTACAGCTTTTCCGTGTCGACACGTATACTGCCATATGACGTTTTGAGATTAAAGACTTTTTTATATGACATAGTTCACGCTTCCTCTTTTCTATCTAGTACAATTGTTTGATAAGGTTGTTTGCTATAAAATTATTATTTTTTGACATGGGCCTTTTCCTGTACTTAAATTGATTCTGATACGTTGCTAGATTAACGTGGTCCAGAATTGCCGTGAAGCAGACACCCCTCAGGACACCTCAAAGGGGCGTAGTGTGCAGACTGACCTCTACTTGCCAGATCTCGGTACTCTTTGTCATAAGTGACTTCATGGAAATGGTTTATATGTACCAGAATGACCAATTTTTATCTCGTTTGTCGAACCTGACAACTGGACGTCCTTTTTCGAGTGAATAAATTGTTTGGGCTGTGGTATATCAATTTCTCTCACCATTCTATCTGTTCAAATGGTGTCATCGATTTTATCAGCTGATATACTGTTTATAATGCAGGCTACATGGCGCAGTTATCTCCCCTAGACCGTCATGTAATTTGTATGCAGCATATGGCTGGGAGAGCTGTCCCCCTTGAAAGTTAAGTTATTCTAGAGAACAATATCATGGGCTGTGAATGTTCATATTTACGTGTCGTATGAAGTATACCCTTGATATTCACTCACTTTGGTTTTAATGTGGGCATATAAGGGCACGATAAAGATTTCTCAGTATGGTTCAGTAACTGTATTGCCCACGCACCAAGTCATATTTCTGCAAACGTAGGACATAGTTAACATAGCGCATTATTAAAACGGCGTCTTCCAGGAATAATCCATATTACAAAAAACGATTCTGTTTATAGCGTTGTATGCCTGTGCTTCCTGTGTCTTTACCGTAGGGAGCTGTAGCCATACGCTCGTTGCTCACTACGGGCATGCACTTCGGTTACTCACTGCTTGTTTTCTCACGTGATAGTATTTACCCAGGAGACACTTGGTAAGCCCCATATTCGGGAACAGTGCTCCAGTTTGAGTTTTCCTTCCATTACTGAGAGGAGAAAGCCGTTTTGGTCTAGCAGGCAACCATGTGTAATCGTCCCCTTGAAGTGCTTTGGCTTCAGAAGGGATTACCTCAATGCTAGCCATATAACGAGCTCTGTATATTGATAAAACTGTGTAATTAAACAATGGTCGTTGTTGTGTTATTGTGTAGAAACTTCAGTCCACCCTATCGTATACTAGCAGGAGTGCGCGTGAAAACACAGCCCGCAAGTGAACGTGACTTTTCATGCTCTCTGTTCGGTCCGCGCTCTGGTTTTCCCTCCAACTTTACAAGCCGGGCTCCGGCTATAAAAGGCCGGCCGCCTGAGTGGCACGTCACTCTGCAGCGTTAACTCTGATCGAGCAGGATCTGTATCGCTATGGCACCCAAGACACCAACCGGCTCCAAGGGAGCAAAGAAAGCTATCAAGAAGTCTGCCCCAAAGTCCGGGGACAAGAAGAAGCGAAGGAGGAGGAAGGAAAGCTACGGCATTTACATTTACAAAGTCATGAAACAAGTGCACCCTGACACCGGCATCTCGTCCAAGGCCATGTCCATCATGAACAGCTTTGTCAACGACATCTTCGAGCGTATCGCCGCCGAGGCCTCTCGTCTGGCTCACTACAACAAACGCTCCACCATCACCGGTCGGGAAATCCAGACCGCCGTCCGTCTTCTCCTTCCCGGTGAGCTGGCCAAGCACGCCGTCAGCGAGGGTACCAAGGCTGTGACCAAGTACACCAGCAGCAAGTAAACCTCCTCGTCGCTTGAAACCTACGTCTTCAAACGGCTCTTTTCAGGGCCAACCAATTCTTCCCGAAACGCTACTTTCTATATTTGAGGACTCGTTTATAGTTACTCGTTCATGCGGCACCTTAAAAATTCATTTTGCTCTCGATCATTTCGTTTATTGAATGATTTAATTAATGATAAACATATGAATGAATATATCGGGCCTTGTTCAATGCTGTAACACGTGACAGTTTTTCTATAATTATGCTAATAAAGCACAGGCGACTCGCTTTGCAACGTAAGAGAGTACATGTCTGATTTCAAACCTTGCACTTTGTGATTATAAGCATTCTGTATTCTCTTTATTTGCGTTATTTAACTGTGCAAAAAATATGTCCAAGAACCTTCTGCAAGTGTAACAAGGACGTACACCAAATTCTCCACTGAAATTCCGCAGATGTGACAAAGATGAATACGATTCAGAAGGCATTGGCATTGTTTAATATTAATCAAGTTGGCTTGAATCCAGGATGTCAGTTTCAAAAAAGCATTCATGGTCTTCCTCCCTTTGCATTTCTACTTTGAACGATTTCCTAGTACGTCTATCCACCACAGGACACTCCGCAATAACTGAGAAAGTATCAAGAAAAAAGACCGACACTAAAGCGCGAACCGAATACAGAACATTTTGACGGTGTCTCATTGGCTCGTGAAACAATTTTACCCTCTGCCAAATGGTCAAACTGCTTGGCGGGAATGTGCGTCTAAAAATAGCAGAATCCTCTCAAAGGGTATAAAAGCTCACGCAGAGACGTCACTTATCATTCGTACTCACACTCAACGAGGAACGATAAATTTACTGTGGAGATCAAGATGTCCGGACGTGGCAAAGGAGGAAAGGCGAAAAGCGGCAAGAGCCAGACTCGCTCATCAAGGGCTGGTCTGCAGTTTCCTGTGGGCCGTATTCACCGGTTTCTGAGGAGAGGCAACTACTCTAACCGTATCGGTGGCGGGGCTCCGGTTTACCTGGCCGCTGTGATGGAATACTTGACGGCTGAGGTGTTGGAGTTGGCTGGAAACGCTGCCCGAGATAACAAGAGGAGGACCATCATCCCTCGTCACCTGCTGCTGGCCGTCCGTAATGATGAGGAGCTGAACAGACTGCTGTCCGGTGTGGCCATTGCTAAAGGTGGTGTTCTGCCAAACATTCAGTCTGTTCTTCTGCCCAAGAAGTCCAAGAAATCACCCCAGTGAGTCGCTGTTTCCAACTGACTCAATCCAAAGGCCCTTTTCAGGGCCAACCATTTCTCCCGAAAGGAACTTGATAATGTAGCATTTTGATAATTAAGCCTTAACGCTATTCCTGATAATACTTACTATTTCTACTAGACTAGTCAACACTGAATATCCACTTTGTAAACACAAATATCGAAAACGCCTGTCATCACTTGAAGAAAACGAAATGAGCTTCACAATTATATTACGCATATAAGCCTACAGAAGTGTAAAGTATAATACATAACCAGCTACATCCATATACGTTTGCGCCCAAGTCAAAGTAATGTCTACAAAGTGTTAACCAGCAAGAGTAGGAAATTAGAAACATATTTACATCCCATATTATCACAGGTATATATATAGATATGCTTAATAGGCATCTCGATTCTTCATATTATAAGATGATGCGAAATATTAAAACGGGGCCTCTTTCATCGTCACGACCTGATCAGGCGTCGGTTTCATGAAATCTCGTGGCGTGAACAGGTACGAATTTATCGAGAAATATTTTGTTTACTGTAGGCTTATAGAACCAGATGTTTTTTGAGAATTGAATGCATTTTATCATTGAACTTGAACGAAATTGCCAGCTTTGTATCGGTACGTTCACAATCCCTACATCTCTAAATCATTAACATCATAAATGTTAAATGGATACTATATATTCACTATCACCTTGGCGATATTTAGTATACGCTAAAATATATATATAATTATGAATTAATTTTATAAATGGTCAAAGAAAAAGCTTATCAGCTGGTTTGTAAAAACAAGAAGAGCGAAATTGCTTCACAGGGTAGTGGAAATATTTACCGCCGTTTAATATGACCTACCACTGATCATCACTGATTGAGCTTGAACTTGCCGGGCGGGTCATATCATACGTCAGAGAAATATTCACATAGTTTTCCCAAACATTAATTTATTGAAAAAGTGGTATGCATACGGTATGTGTTCGTTTATATTGTTTGGCACGTTTTTAGTGTATCTAGAACAGTAAAATTTTATTTCAACTCATTACCTGCTAAATTTCATGTCGATGAGGAATAAATACGAGCATCTTGACTGAATTGTGATTGAAGCCTGATATAGACATTTATCCAAATATTTAAAACATGCAATTCTTCAAAGAGCTCATAATTTGGATTTTCAGAAATCATGACGAAAGTTTCCAGTTACTGGCTCAGTTATGCGGAGTAACTATCCACTGGTGACAAGAAAAGGTACATTATAATAAACTGGTATTTCCTACTAAACCTTTACACAGCTTACGCATATGATATATCCTAGGACAGGTGAAAGTCAGGTGGTTGGTGTACATGGAATTGTCTTTAGAATAATAAATTGTAAAGGACAGAAACTAATGTGGTGATCCAGAGCAAACAATATAAAATTCAGGAGCCTGGTAACATTGCACGACATAGGGGTTGTGTGAGTCTTAATTTTCAAGAGTAACACGTCAATCGTCTTACACTGAAATCAAGCACAAGTTGGTGAGTTCTCAAAACAGCTTTCCTGCTCCAAGTGTTACTCCACATTTACATTTATCTATATGTGTATTACTAAAGGTAAAGGCAGTATTTACTTTGAGATATGCACAAGCTTTCATCACTTTCTTCCCCATCTAAGTCTTACATGTAACAGTATGCAAATGTTCAATAAAATTTTAATTAATTTTGACTACAGAAGAGGAACAGTTCTTGGTTAATGTCGAATTTTGTGAGCTAACGCTCTGCGAGACATTTTCTCCTTTCTTACCTTCGCTTAGTTTTCTTACCTAGAAATTTTGAGATACATGTAGCTAAATGCTTAAGGTAAAAAACGAATTATACAGAATTTTGATATCTTTTTTTTAGTTATGAAGACATTAGCAGTATAAAACATCTAAGATTCCAGACTTTTGAAATTTTTAACCATAAGTGATCAATGTAAATAATGTAAGATCTGTGGGGCGGTTTTTTCTTTTACTTTAAGTAGTAAACTATGCTCTTCTACAATAAAACATTGCAATATATTAGCAGCAACTCAAACATATTGTCATTATTTTTTCCCACACACAAAAAAAAAATATTTTTTTTTGAAAATGTTTTGAAATCAGCAGTGATCTTTGAGAATATTTGCATACTCAATCAATATTTTGAACTACACAAGACAAAATGTGGAATTTTGCTCAAACGTGGCTCCAGATTGGTCCTTATGGGCTGGTCACACCAGTGTTTCCGTATAATCGTAAGCGCCACGTCTTTGCTAAGCCAGCTCACACGTGTAAGAGTTATGAGAGTGACCTCCCCTTGATTGTTCCAGCGCGAGAAAAGGGGATTTCCGAAGATGTAACACGCTTGTCCAGCTCAGCTGTTCACAGCTTTAAATTAACCTTTGCCCCCATATTTAGCTTTTCGTCTTGCATGTATGTAAAATTTGTGCTTAAACGATAATAATACTATTTTGTATACTGTTTATATTCAGTCATTTCGTAGATAAACGCATTGATACGAGTCACACTTTCAATGGAGACTGGCATTAAGGATGATGAAGTGTCTAATTTTCGTCACACAACTCTCAGCATTAGAAATCCTTTGTTTTTCTATTCATGTAGTTTTCCTTTTAAATATAAGCGGGTGAGATATGGTTTCAGGTTTCCTGTAATGAATAGTTTGCGCCTTCAAGCGTAGGGAAGAGTGGCAGTAATACAGTAATATACCCCGTGTCTGGTGTTCTCCGGCTCGGCGTATCGTTCTAGTGTGGCAGCACTGGATACATGCCTGCAGTAGAATGGGTCTACTACAAGGAGAGACCATTGTGATATGACTGGAGTAAAGTCAAAAACACTATTAATCCCTAAACAAGCAAGGGAAATTAATCTTAATTCCAATAATATATTACTGTACTGTATGATGTAATTGAGTTTGATTTAATGATGTTGTGGGTCTTTTTTACTGGTGTCTTCCTACATGTAGTCAGAAGATTGTGTGATTTTATCCTCCACAGCTGGAGCCTTGATGGAATTCAACTTTGATGACTCAATATTCCTTGCTGAAAGAAGATGTATGCCTCATGACAAACTAACATCATATAATGCCAAAATATGTTCTCCCTTGGTAAGTCAGTATGTAAAGTTGGCTGAGATCCAAGAGAACTGTTGTAAGGCCATTCACACTTGATTCCTCGTTTTCTATCACCGTCCACACATCCACCCCTTCACCCAAACTCCCTGCATACGGATTCATGATTTAAAATTTTGCCAGAAATTGTTGCACAAGATGATATTGTCATAAAATCTAGCCTATTAATTACAATGAAAAATGGAAACTGCTCAGCAGCCCACAGCAGTTTTCCAATATATTATGACAGGTGTTATTGAACTTAAAATGTGTCATAGGACTGAAAATGTTATACAATGTGATGTTCAAAAACTGTGATGAAGTAAGTACATATGTAACCACAGTGAAATGAGATAGAAGCACTGCTAGAATGCTACAAAGCTGTATAGCTAACACTGAGTGAAAATGCAGTGAGACTGAAAGTACAGTGTATGTGTCAGATTGAAATGAGTGTAATCAGTACAGTGAAGGTAAAAGAGAGTATGGTAAAAGTATCACATATATATTTATAACCAAAACGACTTTGAAACCAGATTTTGATTATGTGTAATTAGGCCTACTATGAGACTCATATGTACATATGTGTTGCTGTAGGTCTGGGGCTTGTGGCATCTGAAAATGGTTTGAGTGTTTTGGTTTCATGTATCATTTTTGTATGTAAAAACAATGTGAAAATAACAAAACTGATTGAAGTTTGTGCAGTATTGGAAAATGTGTTTTGACATTTTGTCTTTGCAGTGGTTTGAGGATGAAGAACCTGATAGTGATGAGAGTAGAATCACACAGCTGAAGTTCAGCGCAGATTATCACCACATGTCTGGCAGATACGACAAAGCTAAGGAAAAATATCAAACAATATTGGGTAAGATTCACATTGAACAAGGATGGCTGGCAATTGTGACGAAGCTCAGCCAAAATATCTAACAAGTATAAATATTTGGTAAGATTCTCACTGAACAAACATTGTTGGCAATACAGTTTCAATTTTTTTTTTCTAATTGATTTTGTTTAATACTGTGCTCAAGAAGTTTTCACTTATATGATGTCAGTCAGGTTTATACCATATGGAAGAAATACTGACATCCACATTAAACAAGCCTGGCTGCCTGACAAGCTGGAGATGCTCCAAATTTGGGGAGATATTAAATACTGTTATTAGATTACAAAGTCTTTACGTATTCAAATATATGTCCTAAGATAAGACTTCTTAAGTAATCCCAGTTAAAGTCAAGCTGTCTAAAATAAATTAAGGGCTGAAGTCACATTTCAAATTTCCATGTATAAAGTCACCACTGTCCTTGTGCAATCAGCCCCAAGGTTATGTATTGTGTATGTATGCTTGGGCTTTATGTCCTACTGAACAATTTTTCAATCATATGACAGTGAGGAGTCCTTAGAATGTAGATATGCCATCTCCTTGTAGCAGGGTGAGTCCATGCCGCCAAAGTGCTCCCCAGGGATTATGAGCTAGTGATGAAAATCTGTAATTTCCTGTTTCAGACTTACTTCCTCCTAGTGGAATGTGTATGCGTCGTGATGTGCTGGAATCTCTGAGTCGATGTCATCTGGACAGCGGAAACAAGGCAGAGGCTGTGCGTGTGGCCAAACAACTGGTTTGTTACTCTCCAAATTCACAGCAGTAGGACAGAATTAGAAATGTTGCATTTAGGTTTTCCCTAGAGATCATTGTGGAATTTGACCCAGTTTAGAAACTCTTGGTTTCTTCACTAATTTTACATATGTGTATTTGATGGGTTTTGATGATATACTGAAGAATTGTTTGCTTTTGTTGTGACAATCAGTTATGTGATTGGAGAAAAACGAAGTGATTGAACCTTTAGTCGTACTGATCCATTCCCACCTTCAGCCATTTGCACCTGTAGAACTAACTCAAGGTGTATACCATAGTGGTGGAAGGCAGGTAAGACCGCCTAAAGGCCATAATGTTTACTTTCAACAATTTTTTTGTGACCCAAACGTGGAGAAAATCAGATACCAGTGTATCACATCTTGTTTATTCCTTGTCTGTGTGAACAGGGCACTAATGAAGATCAAAAAGTCCAGGGGCAGTCACTGTTGTATCACATCTTGTTTGTCTGTTCTCAGTGTGAACAAGGCACTAATGATGATCATGAAGTCCAGGGACTGTCACTGTTACATCACATCTACATGAAGACTGAAGACTTTACAGGTAAGACCATTCCCCAACAATGTACAAGAATTGTTCTCAGTGTGAACAAGGCACTAATGATGACCATGAAGTCCAGGGACTGTCACTGTTACATCACATCTACATGAAAACTGAAGACTTTACAGGTAAGACCATTCCCCAACAATGTACAAGAATTGTTCTCAGTGTGAACAAGGCACTAATGATGATCATGAAGTCCAGGGACTGTCACTGTTACATCACATCTACATGAAGACTGAAGACTTTACAGGTAAGACCATTCCCCAACAATGTACAAGAATTGTTCTCAGTGTGAACAAGGCACTAATGATGACCATGAAGTCCAGGGACTGTCACTGTTACATCACATCTACATGAAAACTGAAGACTTTACAGGTAAGACCATTCCCCAACAATGTACAAGAATTGTTCTCAGTGTGAACAAGGCACTAATGATGATCATGAAGTCCAGGGACTGTCACTGTTACATCACATCTACATGAAGACTGAAGACTTTACAGGTAAGGTCATTCCCCAACAATGTACAAGAATTGTTCTCAGTGTGAACAAGGCACTAATGATGACCATGAAGTCCAGGGACTGTCACTGTTACATCACATCTACATGAAAACTGAAGACTTTACAGGTAAGACCATTCCCCAACAATGTACAAGAATTGTTCTCAGTGTGAACAAGGCACTAATGATAATCAAGAAGTCCAGGGACTGTCACTGTTACATCACATCTACATGAAAACTGAAGACTTTACAGGTAAGACCATTCCCCAACAATGTACAAGAATTGTTCTCAGTGTGAACAAGGCACTAATGATGATCATGAAGTCCAGGGACTGTCACTGTTACATCACATCTACATGAAAACTGAAGACTTTACAGGTAAGACCATTCCCCAACAATGTACAAGAATTGTTCTCAGTGTGAACAAGGCACTAATGATGATCGTGAAGTCCAGGGACTGTCACTGTTACATCACATCTAAGACTGAAGACTTTACAGGTAAGACCATTCCCCAACAATGTACAAGAATTGTTCTCAGTGTGAACAAGGCACTAATGATGATCATGAAGTCCAGGAACTCTCACTGTTACATCACATCTACATGAAAACTGAAGACTTTACAGGTAAGACCATTCCCCAACAATGTACAAGAATTGTTCTCAGTGTGAACAAGGCACTAATGATAATCATGAAGTCCAGGGACTGTCACTGTTACATCACATCTACATGAAAACTGAAGACTTTACAGGTAAGACCATTCCCCAACAATGTACAAGAATTGTTCTCAGTGTGAACAAGGCACTAATGATAATCATGAAGTCCAGGGACTGTCACTGTTACATCACATCTAAAACTGAAGACTTTACAAGTTAGGTCATTCCCCAACAATGTACAAGAATTGTTCTCAGTGTGAACAAGGCACTAATGATGATCAAGAAGTCCAGGAACTGTCACTGTTACATCACATCTACATGAAGACTGAAGACTTTACAGGTAAGGTCATTCCCCAACAATGTACAAGAATTGTTCTCAGTGTGAACAAGGCACTAATGATGATCATGAAGTCCAGGGACTGTCACTGTTACATCACATCTAAGACTGAAGACTTTACAGGTAAGGTCATTCCCCAACAATGTACAAGAAGCAGATCTACCTAACCTTTGTACAATCTTGTGTCGCTTTTAGACCATTATCCTACATCAGTGTGGTGTGCATATATGTATGTACATACTGCAAGTGGAAAAGTTCATCAGTAATGTGCTTAGTGTATGTGGTTTTAGCAAGGGGCACTCCAGATTCACAAAAATCACTCAGTCCTCATGCTTAGAGACCATCAACATACAGGTGAACTAATCTTGTTGCTTTCTGTTTGTTTCTGTTTTCACTGGGCAGAAGATGTGCCTGTGCTGCAGAGACTGATAACCTGTCACCCTCAGTATCACCTGTACTGGCTCCAGCTAGGGGTGGCCTACCAGGGCCTGTGGGGTGGGAGGGACTTGTCACCTGCTAGAGAGGCAGATAACTGTATTAAGGTGCTCACCTGTTACCTGAGAACCAAGTGAGTATTATACTGTATTTGACTTCCAAGTTTCCTCCATGATTTTTGGAGCCATTTGCCTGATTTTGATCCGTTTGGAAAGGTGTGTTGATGTTCGTTTGGAACATAGGATGATATCCTGTACTAGACAAATGTAAGTTACACCAGATGTAAGAGTTTATGAACATCATCTGCACTTTTGGGGGTGACTTCTTAGGTCTGATAGCACATGTCCAGGACATTTTGTCTCTCATTAAGGTGAAGCAATCAGTCAATTGGTAAAGCCTAAAATGTAGTAGTTATCTCACAGGAACATATGGCCAGTGGAATATCAGTTGTGATAGCTACATATGCATCACATTAAGGTGTTAATTGAAAGTTATAACAAATGAGGCTATTTAAAACTATGAAAATAACATTCATGGTGGCAGAATTTTTTTTTTTAAAGTTATGATATTATTTTAATTAATTTAAATGTCACTGAGACATTCATCCTGTACTCTCCAAACAGTAATGCCCAATCATTTTCTAAGTTGTGAAAGGATTCTATTATACAGATAGTGCATGCTGTGGGATTGCCTTTGAGAAGATAAGAGCCCGAGAGCTCACAATTTCTCATAGAAAATCTCAAAATGCAAGCTGGAGAGCTCACAATTTCTCATAGAAAATCCCACTTCATGCACTATATGTTTTATTATACTGAAAAAAACTGAAGATATGATCTGCTCTGCTAAAGCCCTAAATTGCCGTTGTCAGCTGAGAAAGTCATCGTCCAACTGTTTACTTTATCAGCAAGTGGACCTTAGAGAGCAGACCAAGGGAGATAACCTTTTAGAATAAGCACACAAGATCGTTGGCTATTCGCGCGTGACCATTGTACATTGCCTTATAACCGTTGTACATATGTTTTGCGGAATATCATGTGACCGTGTATTGCCAGTGGAAACCAAGTACTACACTGTGAGGTATAATAATTATAAATGTAGCGATTGAATGACTGCGTTGTCACATGTGTTGTAGTTTTTACCAAACAGAGATTTCATAGGTGTGGTACTTGTAATAACTTGTGTAATTGCTTTGAAAATTACATGGTCTTTGATAACTTTCAATAAATCACAGCAGTAATTTCCATGATTGTTGTTTTTGTCAGATTGTTACTCCAATTCAGTCAGAGAACGTGTGGTAGCTTCATAAAATCTCACCACCTGAGTCTATTACAGCAGGTAAGTGTCACCAGACAAACAGCTGAGAGCAGTGGCTGTAACAACACTTTCACTGATTTTCCTGGGTATTTTTCAAAAATATTTCAAATTCTACACTAAAATGTCAGATAATCTAGCTAGGATGGTAACTATCAGAATAGTTTTTTCATAGATGAGGAATGTATGGAGCCATAAAAGTGACATGGTGAAAAAAAAAATTGGGCTATTTTTGGAAGAGAGAAAAAAATGTTTTGTGTTTTTTTTTTTGGAAGAGAGAAAAAAAAATGTTGAAGGTCCCAACTTAACTGACCAGTTATATGCAGTTTTAGAGGTTACGCTAGACCCTCTATGTAGAGCCTATATACTGCCCAGTCGTCAGTGCCATAACGCCTTCTATGAACTGTTGTTCTATGAATCATTACCTCCACAGCTCCTAAATCTCATCTTCTATATGACGATAAACACCACCACAATCTGGGATTATTATCAATAAAGTGAACATTCGGCTTCATAACACACCTAACAACATTAGGAATGACTAACATGAATAAAGTTTTCAAAGTTTGGTTTTGTTTTTTTTAATTGTTTAACGCCATATTCCAGAATTCTTCGTTTTCATGATAGCAGTGAGTGCACAGAGTAAACGACCAGCCTTTGGTGACTTAGTGACAAGCTGCTATATATGTGAGTTATTCATATTGGTGGATGATAAGTGATCTCCAACTGACTCCATATAAGAGAACACTCAAGGCCGCCATGGTCCAAGAACCATGAGAGACAGGGAATCCAGAATCCAGACATATTTGTTCCACAACTGGGATTGAACCCACCATGTGTGATGTAGCGACTGAAAGGCAAGCACCTCAGCCAGTACCCACTGCCAAGTGAACAAGAAAATATCTGGAGCAAGGAAGTAAAACCTGGTGCAGAAGAAATCAAACAGCTTGATAACAGTCCATTTGATTTCACTGATGGAGACCTTATGTTGTGTATTGCAGATCTCCGAAGTTGTTGAGAAGATGGATTTCCCAGTTGACGAAAGGGACAGAGCAGAAAAGGTGGGAGAAAGGAAATTTGCATAAATTACCCAGAAGGAATGCTGAATTTAGACATCAGTGAATCCATGCAGTTTTTCCTCCAGTCATATATTCCTAGTGTAAGGTGTAAATGATGCTGTATTTTATGGATCTGTATTCATGATGTTTGGTAATTCTTGTATTCATTTATGGTTTTAGGTGTTTATGAACTTGCATGTTGTCTAGTCATAGTTTTGTGTGAATGTCCTTGCACATTGTCTAGTCATATTTTAATGTGAGTGTCATTTTTGTTTTATGTGTATATCTTTGTATTTTGTCTGTGTAAGGTGTTGTGTTTTTTTCAGTTTTTATCTCAGGATTTACCCAATGAGCTGCCTTTAGGATCAGAATCTGGTTCTGAGTCAGATTGCGGACAGAGTACGACAGTAAGTATTTTCTAGATATCAATGCTTTACACCTTCAGGTAACAAGCAGTTTACATTTTCGGTTGATGTATTTACCGTTCAGGTGATTTTACAAATGGCAGCAATTATTTCCTACTTTTGGGCTGTTGTCCATGTTGGGGTTGTCCATCACCTGTCTGCTGCTCAGAGGTATTCAGTGGACCACATGTAAATAATGAATCCTGCAACTGTCACATTCTACATTTCCTTTCTTTCCAAACCTTTTGTAGGTGCCAAAAGATGTGTCATTTGAGTGCCGTTGGTTTTCCTGGTCAAACTTGGCCGCTTCTGAGAAGGTTGATGAAAACCCGCCATGAGGCTGCCACGTGACAAATTCAGGAGACATCATCAGAAGTGGACAGAACAGCCAGAGTATTAGTGAACCAGCTGGTCAAGCAAATGAGGAATGTCCGCTGTACCTAGCTGTGTGACGTGTACACACACTCTGATGTTCACACAGACGGATCTGACTTCCTAGACTGTCCACAGCCAATGTGAATCATCTACACCATATGGCAGTGACATGTCAGAAACCAACCAAACATCTGATATGGCAACACAGACGTTCTAATAACATAAAAGCACTGTTAACAAGAAAATGATGAAAGATTGTCTGCATCTAATGTCTTGATGTTATCAATGGAGAACTTGTAAAACTCCTTCCTGCTTTTAACAAAAGGGTCCAAAGCTATGTGCTCCTTTGTCCTTTCTTGGTAGTAAGTGTGCACAGAAATACACTTATAGTACACAAACAATGAGTTTACTGTATTTGGGACCCTTATGTGTAGCCAGTGTATGTCTTCCACCATCTGCATCAAGGGCAGTTTATATTGAAGTCACCATTGAAGTGACCATTGATAGATTGTTTTTAAATGTATAAGAGGACAATGCAAAATTTACACAGATTTGATTGCAAAGTACTAATCAAAATGGTGACTATGGTTATATCTCTTGTTGCACTTTTTACTGTGTATTTACTGTATTTACATGTCTGTGTCAGGTTTTCCTGAGGCAATGTGCCATTAGAATGAATGGAGATGCCAGAGGTGCTTAAATGTCAACAAAGTCAATTTAACAAAACCAGATCATCAGATTAAGTAGCATGGAAATGCATCACGGTAATCTGCTGGCTGACAGACAGGTAGTGTTCTATATATATATATGTATATATTAGAAAACTGGCAACCCCAAGCGCAAGACTAATATGTGCCACTGCTGCAAAAAGACAGAAAAACCCAACTTGCCATTCATATAACTTTTGAACTTTTGCCTCATTGTAAAAATAGGTGCAGAAGGGAGGATTTCAACTAGATACACTGATACAAGAGGATGGACAGAAATACAAAGACAATACAAAGAAAGTAATGTCATCTGTGAACTTGCACATACACTGTGTACTGCCATAAAGACACAGGCAGCATAAAGACACAGGCAGCATAAAGTACGGGCAGCATAAAGACACAGGCAGCATAGACACAGATACATACACAACAGGCCCCACCGATAAAACTACGAATCCAGCAAAAACGAAAATTTAGGTCATTACAAACAAGCAGTTTGAAGAGCTTGAGGCTCAGCACAGAAAGACTTTACCTTGACAGAAGGTAGAATATTCCCGGCACAACAATACCTGAAATTCTCCCTTCCTCCATAACTCTAGGGATGGTCTTATGCTAGTTTAACACCATACCCTAATTCTTCTAATTATTGGGACAGATATTAGACCTGCTGAAAGCAAAATATTACATTTCTCTCCCAGCTTTTTGAAAGAGTAAACATATGGATATATTGGTCATTCGATGGTCTAAGCATGGCAGGAGAAAGAAACTTTGTAGATTTACATGTATGTAAGGTAAAAAGGGCAGATCAGGTGTCCCAAAAATTAGAGAAATTAGGGTACTCCAGAATTTTTCACGTATTGATTGCTGTCCGTTTTACCAGTAGAGGAAACTGATGTACCAAGGGTGAAACTACAGACCTTTACAGAATTTAGATAAACTTTTCCCCAAGCAGAGGTATAGACTTGCACACTACAGTGGTGTAAACAGCTGTTGTGAATTTCAAACACAGTGCGAAATCAGAAGTTTTTGTTGTTTCCACTTTGCCCAAATGACACCTCGTGCAAGAACACACGATGTCAACGATCGTTGATGCCTATCCACAAATTGGAATGTGTTTTTAAGTGCTCTTGATGTCACTTCTAGCATAACTAACTCAGTTGATATTATATCTGCCTGATTTAACCGTATGTAAACAATATTATCACATCACATCAGGCAAATTTTACAGAAAACGCCGATTTTGTTTTTAAGGATTCTTCAGTTATTGGAGTTAAATTGTGTCATTCATCGTAGATTTTTTAAACCATGATGTTAATTGCATGTAAGTGTCATAGGGCTTCCCCCAAATCATTTTTAACACTTCCACCTAGTTTCTCTTGATACTGAAACAGCACTAATTTCCTTGTTGTTCCCTTGGCATATATATACGCGCAGTTATATATACATAATTAATTGGCTATTACAATCTGCATGCACTGAAGTTCAAGCCATTTACCATAACACAGAACGATAAGTCAGATTTAGCAGGCAAGAAACACATGCTGGCTTCCTCTCCAGCGATGCGTGGGAAGGCCTGCCAGCAGCCTGTGGACGGTTGTGGGTTTCCTCCGGGCTCTGCCGGTTTCCTCCCACCATAACGCTGACCGCCGTCGTATAAGTGAAATATTCTTGAGTACGGCATAAAAACCAATCAAATAAATAAATAAGTAAATAACTTTTTGCATTTTTGCCACAATAATGTGTGCCTCTCGTATAGTTTTTAGAGAGTATATAGGCTTATATAATTTACGTGCACATGCGTGCCCTCCTATACTGACCCCCGTCCCGGAAGGCAAAAAACGGCGAAAAAATCGTCCCTTAAATCCGTCGTTTGAGGGATGACAGGCTGCATTGTGATAGATATGTAAGTTATCATCCCATACTCAAATACGGATTCATTCGTTCTACATCAGGAACGGTTTATAATTCGTTACCAGGAACGGACGATCAACAAATGTAATCTCATTATTCCCCAAATGGCGGATTTAACAGATTTTTAGGATAGATAAATAAATCAGTTAAGCGAGATATCGTAACATGTAGAGTTTTGAACTCGGTGACTGTGTTCAGGCGTTTATATGAACGGACACCACCCTCCACATATGCAAACACTGAATAAATCTGCCGTTAAATCGGTTATTTGAAAAGGTTGAGAGATTGCCTTTACATTGATATAACGAATTAATCCGTTCCTGATTAAGTTATCGGTAGCGCATTACTTCGTTACCAGGAAGTGCGATGATGCAAACTCTCTATAGCCTTAAGTTATATGACGTTTGCTTTCAAACATACATGAAGCATGCAGCAATTATCACTTCAAAATTTGAACCAAGGTTACATGTAATGATATATGTCGTAAACAAATATTTAAAAATTTTGGCATTGATAAACTATTGAATTCACGATTACAGGAGAGTCAAAAGTAGTTGGAAATTGAGAGACTTGTTTTACATATATTTTAGCACTCTATCATAAACATGCCCGAGAACTGACAGAACGTTTCTGGTAACGATTTGTTATTTTCATCAAGGGACATAACTCTACACACACCTTTGAAAACCAATAGCCTGGCATATAACAAATAATTATGACCCAATAAGTTTTATTGTTGAAAATTTAGTGTCCCACCAAGCCCTGTCAAAGTATTTTACTTCAGATTACTCTGTTTTTCTACCTTCACACCATTACGCTTAAGGTTGCATATCACACAAACACGTGAAGAAAGGGGGCATCAAAAAAGGAGACTTAAGAAACCAGTTATATGTAGCTGTTGACAAATAATTCAATATTTTGCTGGAGCACTTAATGATTACATTGTAGCTTGTATCTGTTGCAATGGCTCAGAAATACAGTCTGGGTCAAAGTCTGTGGGACACTGCATGGTCCTCGAGGAGAAATTAGTTCTTTGTCCCATTGCAGAGTGTGACCCATCATCATTAAGAAGTGAACATAGCTGTTCATCAGGAAAGTTGCTTGCCAGATACCGACAAGTCCTTACATATTACGCCAGAAAAGACACAATTTCTGTTGCCACGGAAACTAATCAGTAGAAGTGCAATCCTTGTTGCCTCAGTAAAAAAATGAGTGCAAGCACAATCCCTGTTGAAGTTTTATTTGTTAAAACACAAGTCATGTCATCTCAGGTGTTAACACCTTCTCCGGATCTTGCTTTCTTTTTTCTGCCCTGCACACTTTTAGATCCCATATAAGGGCTCAGACCTATCAAACACCTGAAACAGAAAAATTGACATTTCAGAACAATTATTGGCTTTATGTGCATCTATTTAATTGTTTTACACCGTACTTTAGATTATTTTTCCAATGCAATAATGCCATGAATAGAGCGGGAGGAAAGCAGAGAAGTGTCCAGGAAAAACCATGACCTTCCAGAGGTTCCCAGCACCGCTTCCTGCTTAAAGCAGAGGCAAATCTAGGCTGAAACAGCATGGCTTGAACTTAGTAGGCGCAGTTTTAACTCCTGTATAGGACCACTGGGATAACTGCAGTCTTCTTGTAGCAAGCCCAGACTCTCATCTTCAAGGGCAAAACAGTCAGTGCTCACTTTTTAACAACTTGATGAGCAAATTTTCAGTTCTGTGACAGCAGCATCTGAGACCATTTTATTATACTGTTAAAAATCTCAAAAATACAGTTGACTTTTCCTGTGGAGTAAATAACTGAAGAATACGTGTGTCTGTTTGATGTTAAACGCCTTATTTGCGAATATTTCACTCATAATCATTTCTCCAGGGCATTCTGGAAGAAGATGTGCACATAGTCTGCAGGACTCATGACTATCTCAGGATAAAACCCGACCTTGGCACATAAAAGCAGAGAAGAAGTTCATGGTGCCCACAATGTCTATGCCTAGGAAATATTCAGATGAAATAGAATATCTTATCTTTGCATAACCTCTTGAATCCCGCTTTCTTTGTCCAGGTACTCTGTGTTTAGAACATAGAATACACCAAACAGTGCTGAAAATGCAGACAAAAAGCTGTGCAAATTGCAGATAAATATAGTGCCTTCAGTTCTAATCATATATTTCGTCGCCTTGAGGATGGTGTTCCCTGTAAAAGAATGAATTCAGAACAGTTTAATAACAGCAGTCAGCTCAGTATGAATGATAAAGAGATTTTCATAATGCCTAGTATCATTTAATATAATTTTTTGAATAGTATTTTTTAATAATATTTTGGCCCATTCATTTGAAGTTCAAAAAGAAAGATAAAACGCATAAACTGGTGTTATTTTTAATTTCATTGAAGTTTTACACCGTGCATATAAATACTTGACTTATATGACAGTAACAAGAAGAAGAAGCATAGCCCAGTAACTTCAAAATCAATTATAAATAAAGCCTAACTGCTTAGCCAACTTCACACACGTTGCTTTGCTTGATTGTGACAAATTTGACTTCAAAATGTTATTTTAGAGTATGTTTTAAAATTATATTTATTTACTTTGGTAAATAGATAAATATTTTCACCAAAAGTATCGGTTTACATCTTTTTTTTCCTGTATCTAAACATACATTTTTTATGGTTATGCAAAAGCTCAGGTAAAATAGGTTATGTTTAACATCATAGCATTGCTATTACTCCCTCTCGTAAATTAAATGCGATTTTCTAATCCAGAGGATAAATGTTGTAAATTATTTATCTATGAAAGCCGCTACAGGACATCTCGCTACCTCGCTGCCTCGAGTTTCTACTAGAGGGCGAGGCAGCGAGGTTGCTATGCCAGGTAGCGAGGTAGCAAAGTGGATGATCTCGCTGCCTCGCTTGGCCACCTCGCTACCTTGCTACCTCCCTACCTCGACCTCTGTAAAAAGGGCAAGGTAACGAGGTGGCGAAGTAGCGGGGTCAACATAACCCCTCTATCTCGATGCCTCGCGTCGCTACCTCGCTGCCTCTCGGCCTAGCTACTTTGCTACTACGCTTCCTCGCTTCCTTGCCTATATTAGAAAGGTGGAGGTAATGAGGTAGCGAGATGTCCCCTATCGGCCTCTATACAGCTTGGCAAAATCAACTGCGTAGATGTTTGTGTAATGTTTGTGTAGATGTTTCTGTAATTCTACGATGAAAATTAATGGTCTCTCATTTGCCAGAACATTTTGCTGCAAGTCTACAATAAAACAATAAAAAATGATTTAATGGTGTAAATGTATAGCATTGTCCAGTAATTATCCTGCAAGAAGTTTAGGTTCTCTACACGGCTATGCTGTAAATTTACTTCCCGAATTTACTTCACGAAATTTTGTTCAGAACATTCATGCATGCATGCTTATTGGTACGACAGGATTCAATCTTGCTCTAAACTGATATCTTTGGCTCAACGTCCCCCTACACCCGCCCGCTACACTCCAACACGTGCCGGCCTCAGTGTGGATATATATAGGCCTATGAATTACATATTAAGTACACAAATTATCTACTGCTGCTATACCAAATTATGGATGTGCATTTTGCCACAGTAATATGTGTATATATACGATTCGGTCGTGCTGTAGTGAATTTTGGATTTATATAGTCTATATGGGTCTATACCCCCGTGCATAAGCAGGGGCAAGCTCATGTTTAGGCAGGGCATATATAAAGTGGATAAAGTGAGAAGTGCAATTTTCTTCTCCGAAATGCACGTATGTCTGTAGGCTACGTCTATTTCATTTCAATATGCATGAATACTCTCTTTCAACCGGAAAGCGTATGAAAACACAGCCCGCCATTGAAACGCGGTTTTTAATGCTCTCTGTTCGGTCCGCGCTCTGGTTTTTCCCTCCAACTTTACAAGCGGGACTTGCGATATAAAAGGCCGGCCGCCTGAGTGGCACGTCACTCTGCAGCGCTAACTCTGACTGAGCAGTACCTGTATCCCTATGGCTCCCAAGACACCAACCGGCAAGGGAACAAACAAAGCTATCAAAAAGTCTACCACCCATCTCAAAGGACAAGAAAAAGCGAAGGAGGAGAAAGGAAAGCTTCGGCATTTACATCTAGAAAGTCATGAAACAAGTGCACCCCGACACCGGCGTCTCGTCCAAGGCCATGTCCATCATGAACAGCTTTGTCAACGACATCTTCGAGCGTATCGCCGCCGAGGCCTCTCGTCTGGCTAACTACAACAAACGCCCCACCATATAGTTACACTCTGTTATTTAGTTATTGCCATATATTTTTCCTGTCTTCTACATTTACATACCCTAGATGCTTGTGTGCATGTCTATACACCTGAAGCACGCACACCAGCCCCTCATCTCAAACACCCCTGACATGCAAAGGCCACGCTCGTTCGTCCTGTTTGAATTCGCCACACAGGCTGCGATAAATCTTACCTTATATCTTGCCCCTGTAGTTTGTAGGTAATTTCATTATAGTTCGAATAATTTATTGTATTTGTGGTGCCAAACGTTCGGCATATGGGTTGAATGTTCACCTTTAAAGTAATTTTGTTCAGCAGTGGATCATTACTTTAGTTAGCTGTCATTTCTGATCAAGTTATATACACATTGAGAAATTCAAAACGTCTATAAGCAGAGGGGTGCTTTGCAGCAATGCCACTAGGTGACAAGTTGACGGTTCATTATGGACATTTGTGACACATATGGGGTCAGCAAAATATGCATTTTGGGAGGCAGAGAGTAAGGGCGTGTATATATTTGTACAAACTCATGGACTTAAAACCTGAACTCTAGAATTCAAAAAGAATTAACTGTAAACGTGAAAGTGAAACTGAAATTATTATTGAGTACAGCATGAAACAAAAATCCCAAAGTAAACAAATATAATAAATAAAATATAAAACAAATTACTGTCTTGTAAAATGCTATTCCTTTACCTAATACAAATTTCATTCCTGTATACTGGCATATGATCTACAATATATTTTCACCCTTTTTTTGTAAAACGTTTAATATGCAGGCCAGGATTTCCCGACAACGTGATGAAGCATCAGGGACGCTAAAAAGTTACTGTAGGTGGGAATAATTGTGGAGTTTTGTCCTTCCGTTTGTTTTGTTTTGTTTTCCATCTTGAGTAATAAATAGGTACACACATGCACTAAAATCAGCATCAATAAAAAAAAGAAAAAAAATGACTCTAATGAGCGAATCGAATAGAAAACATTTTGACGGTGCCTCATTGGCTAACCGAACAATTTTACGCTCCGCCGGTTGGTCAAACTGCTTGGCGGGAAAATGCATCTAAAAATAGCAGAATCCCACCAGAGGGTATAAAAGCTCACGCGGAGGCGTAAGTTGTCATTGGTACTCACATTCAACGAGGATCGATAAATTTACTGTGGAGATCAAGATGTCCGGACGTGGCAAAGGAGGAAAGGCGAAGAGTGGCAAGAGCCAGACTCGCTCATCAAGGGCTGGTCTGCAGTTTCCTGTGGGCCGTATTCACCGGTTTCTGAGGAGAGGCAACTACTCTAACCGTATCGGTGCCGGGGCTCCGGTTTACCTGGCCGCTGTGATGGAATACTTGACGGCTGAGGTGTTGGAGTTGGCTGGAAACGCTGCCCGAGATAACAAGAGGAGGACCATCATCCCTCGTCACCTGCTGCTAGCCGTCCGTAATGATGAGGAGCTGAACAGACTGCTGTCCGGTGTGGCCATTGCTAAAGGAGGTGTTCTGCCAAACATTCAGTCTGTTCTTCTGCCCAAGAAGTCCAAGAAATCACTCCAGTGAGTCGTTGTTTCTAACTGACTCAATCCAAAGGCCCTTTTCAGGGCCAACCATTTCTCCCGAAAGGCACTCGATAACCTGGCACTTCGATGATTAAGGTTTTAGGTTTTATCTGATGTAAATTAATACTACTATGGTAAATTCCGAATATGCGCACACATACAAATATTTCATAATTTTGTAGGATAGAATGGGAATGGGGCAGTAATAAGTTGACAACATGTTTCAGTGTATGTCCGTGTGACGTTAATCGGTATAAGTGTAGAATAAAGGACACTGCACATAAACAAGTTATAGCTTACAGATGTAAATTTGTGTATCAATTTTTGAAAGGTTCTGTTAACCCACTCTACACAACTGAAAAGAAGACTGAGCAGACGACTAAATAATGCCAATGTCTTGATTACTCGTGGCGGGACTGGTCACGTGTTCGGGAAATGACGCTATAAATAAATTACGTCACAAACAGCTGTTAGTGTTACCGCTTGAGTTCTGAGGTATCGATAGTTAACAATGACATCACCAGGTGAATAACCATAGCCTAAAACAGGCCATATCGCTATCATCTTTGGACATTACTACCACAAAGGTTTGGTGTTTCTTTTATAGACAGAAGTCTTTTTTATCAGGTTTTGTATGTGTTTAAAATGTATCTAGAAGGCAACAAAAATCCTGTGAGTTATCTAAGTACTGCTGTAACAGTGTAAGGTGTCACTGTGACATCATGTTGGTACTTCTGTTCATTGTGGAAGTTTAGACAAAACTCATATTTGTTAAATCATATGGATGAACAGAGAGAACATGATTTCTTTAGCGATGACTGTTTCAAAAGTGATGACCGTTTCAGTTATGAACTGACAGGACTACATCGATTTTTTTATCAATCTGTTCTCTTCTGAAGCCAGAAATGACAACAACACACAACAGAAATGTCTGTGCCCATTTATACGTCAAACATGCACTCATGGTATTCTGAGCTAGAGGTGATCTTATCTTGAAATTAGGTTTTGCTGTGTCTTAAAATATACAACACACAAACATGAACTTGTTTAGTATTGTTAACTCATGCACATTGTTTAGGCGGTTAATACTCTATCTTTTGGGGAAAAAATGCCAGAAATATACACGGACAAGTTGCCTGCTGTTGTCACAGGAAAAGGAAGGAATACTCACCCATCATCATGCGTAAGACAAAGCAGGCAGCTACCGTAAATAACCTAAAGCTTCATCCATCCATGGGTTGGGTATTTTGCTGATGCAGATTTATAATTATTGAGTTTTGAGGTTTGTTTTGTACCGTAGGACCATATACCACTGGAAAAATATGCTCTTTGAGCAGCAAAAGTAACATTGTATGACATTCATTTCTCTCTAGAAATGAGAAAACAAGTTTTGGCGGAAGTTTAGGTCATTTGAAATATATACAATTTGAAGACGTTTATACACAGTTCACCTCGTATATACAAGGCCAGATGACAGTCACTTGAGAATATATTGTACATGTGTTTAGAATGATAAAACGACGCAGCAACGAAAGCAGAAATCACAATTTATATTTTGAGAAGGTGTAAAAGTCTAGATTAATCAGCCATACATTCTAAAATGAAATGCAGTCTGTTATCTGCTTGTAGTCATAGCCTGTAGATGCCATTTTTTGAGCGTTTTAAGATTACTACATTACGGTAGAGGGAAAATAGAGCCTCTGGGTCGTACCATGAAAGACAAAAACTATGCGATGACATGAGGCAAAAGATGGAAAATGCAGGTGCCTCTGTAACATTGCACTCTCATGTAGTGTTTCTGTATCTTCATCTTTTCATGTTGAACGCATCAGATCCTCTTGCCAAGAATTCACTCCAGGAATCAGAACTTTGTTGGTGAGTTCCCCAAATGTATTTCTTCACAGTGTTTAGTACATTGGCGCATACAGTGGGATGAAAGCCTCTGCTATTGTGAGCTATTATGTTTTCATTCTCCAAAGGGGTTTACAATTTTAGTCATTCCAATTAGGTTACAAACATACCCACACAACCAACGTCAAGTAGACACTAATATAGAAATGGGTTCGAGGCATTAATCTGAATAAATCTCCCTTTTTCATTCCTGCTGCCAGAACATAACTCCATAATATACTTAACGTTTACGTTGAAATTTATATTTTGAATGCTGTCTTTTTTGACGTGGGCATTTTAGCTATTGATAGAGTTTTGTGTCCAACATGCACTGATAGCATTCCCATAGATCCGGTGAACTTAACAAAAAGAAAGGGTTTTACTTCTGGACAATAAATTATCAGCCCACGGCCTTATACAGTATGTGGACAAGCATCTGTTGCCTTTCCTTCCCGTCATGCAGCCTGTTTTATTCTCTGTTTGTCAGCTAAACTGTCCAAAGATCAGCTAACTTTCAGCATAGATGTAGAGCTCTCATTTTGTCTTCCAGCGCTGACTAACCCAGGAAGAAACAGAGAGCTCTGGCAGAAAACCTTCACCAGCCAACTTGACATAGATGATTTATTTTCAACCCATTTCTGGCTGATACATGATAAAGAGTCTTCTGCATGATATATATCAGCTGTGCGTTCTCAGGTAAGCCAGTTTCATGGAGTATTATCAGAGGTAATCAGAGGCTTACATGTGTGTATTGACACAAATTTCCTCAGTGAATCAATTTCTATAGGCTGAAAAAACTCCGGTAACTAAGCCACATTAAATTCAATTAAATCTATATAGTAAAGTAAATATTAGCATTTTTCGAACCTCCTCGCCTGAAATAAAATGTTCAATGATAAATATGGTTGGTATTCTCTGATTTTTCTGTTTCCTTTCCTTTTGTTATCAATATCTTTGTGGCACAGAGCGTGAAAACGATATTTGTTTTTCATTTTTAGCAAATAGCAACCCCTTCATGAGGTAATTAAAGCCGAAGTGGCTGGCAGAAAAAACTTCTCCTTGAGAATGAGAGAGCAGCAGAGTTGAAAAATCATCACATGGAGGAGGAAAGACACCGTTTGTCAAGTACGTGTATTTGCATTTCCTTCTTATTTATTTACCATGAGTACTTTCAGGTATGATACAGATTTATTTAGAAACCCGATTTATTGAAGTCATGCATTTCCTGGTTATAAGAACCCAGCAGCCTAATAGGGGAATCTTAAGTTAACTGCTTCAGTTTCTTTTTTTAAATTGTGGGGTTTTCTTGTTGAAATGTTTTTATATTGCGTATGCTTTGAACCATATGTGATCCTGCGTTCATATTCACCTGACTATTTTTGTAAATGTTCAGGTTTTTACCAGAATTCATTTCTTTTCCATCTTTTAAAATTTTAGAATTTTTTTTTCACATGTAAAACAACTCAGTTTTACAAAAAGTTTACTATATATAGACAGCAGTAATCAGTTCATCCACCCACACCCAGGCTCCCCCCTTCCATTGCATCAGTGTGTTTATCTGTGGTTCTGCGTCTTTCTGTTCCTGTATTTTGTTCCCAGCTCTTGTCAAAGAAACCATTTAAAGAACAAATGCAAGTGTTTCTTTTACCATTGCCAAGCTGTGAGAGTCACTCTTGAGGCTCGTTTACATTTACAGAACGGGCATTTCTTATGGTTTATATACTCATTAATTTTTTTGTCAGTTTTGTTGCTGTAAGGAATCGTCTTACAAAAATGCCAAAAAGATAGACTCAGTAGGCTTTTCAGAATGCAGCTCTGTTGACTACCTTCTCCCGTCACCATGCATGAATCTCGTGTTATTACAGACCACAATACACATTGTTCTGATTGGACCTCTCGCCGTGACTTGAGCCATAAAAAAAAAAAAAAAACACATTATAAAATAAAAAAAAAGGTAAATTTGTCGCATGATACAGGCAATGTAAATAACTGTTGACAACTGTTGGGATATGGAGACCAATGTCCCTTTCATTTCGACATGTAACTGTTTATTCACTTTTCTGGTGTTGTATGGATATGGCTTCCTCAGGGGTTATTCTAGCCCATTTCTGTCTAGAAGCTCACTTTAAACATATCAGAAATGTCAGTGCAAAATGTGTCACCAATGTATCAAAACTTAATTTTATTTCATGAAAACTGAACAACGACTGTCTGAACGCTTCAGATTGTCTCGTTGTAATGGTTTCGGTGAGTCCTGTTATTCGGAGAGCCACGTGACGGAGAATTGTTCAGAGCAGCCGTCAGTTTACTATTTGCAGCACAATGGATACTTCCTCAAGTCTCTGGTTCTTCATATCTGGTGCCTTTTGTCTGCTACATTCTTTGATATTGCTTGTTGTAATAAATATAATCTTTTTGACATCGGTTTTGAATGCCTCTTCCCTTGCTTAATTTCATTCTGATAGATAACTGGATTAAAGACGTCGAGAAATATTAATTATGTAATAACTTCATGTCTAGCAAACATAGAATGTTTAGGAAGTGAGCTCGCGATTACTCAGAGTAGTTTCCAGACATGAGGTTAGAGAGTCCCGGCTGATAAAGCTAGCCTCTGTCCCGTAAATAATCTGAGAGATAAAGTGCTCTTAATTATCCAAGCATAAGATCTGGATGTCATCATACATTATGGTCTACATTTATGTGTAGGCTTTTCTTGTCTCGACACATGCATAAGGTCTGCATGTCATCATACATTATGGTCTACATTTATGTGTAGGCTTTTCTTGTGTCGACACAAGCATAAGGTCTGCATGTCATCATACATTATGGTCTATATTTATGTGTAGGCTTTTCCTGTGTCGACACAAGCATAAGGTCTGGATGTCATCATACATTATGGTCTACATTTATGTGTAGGCTTTTCCTGTGGCGACACATGCATAAGGTCTGCATGTCATCATACATTCTGGTCTACATTTATATGTAGGCTTTTTCTGGGTCGACACGTATACTGCCATATGACGTTTTGAGATTAAAGACTTTTTTATATGACATAGTTCACGCTTCCTCTTTTCTATGTGGTACATTGTTTGATATGGTTGGTTGCTATAAAACTATAATTTTTGGACATGGGCCTTTTCCTGTACTTAAATTGATTCTGTTATGTGACTAGATTAACGTGGTCCAGAATTGCCGGGAAGGAGACACCCGGCAGGACATCTCAGAGGGGCGTAGTGTGCGAACTGACCTCTACTTGCCAGATCTCGGTACTCTTTGTCATAAGTGACTTCATGGAAATGGTTTACATGTACCAGAATGACCAATTTTTATCTCGTTTGTCGAACCTGACAACTGGACACATTTTTCACTTTTTCAAGTGAATAAATTGTTTGGGCTGTGGTATATCAATTTCTCTCACTATTCTATCTGTTCAAATGGTGTCATCGATTTTATCAGCTGATATACTGTTTATAATGCAGGCTACATGGCGCAGTTATCTCCCCTAGACCGTCATGTAATTTGTATGCAGCATATGGATGGGAGAGCTGTCCCCCTTGAAAGTTAAGTTATTCTAGAGGACAATATCATGGGCTGTGAATGTTCATATTTACGTGTCGTATGAAGTATACCCTTGATATTCACTCACTTTGGTTTTAATGTGGGCATATAAGGGAACGATAAAGATTTCTCAGTATGGTTCAATAACTGCATCTCCCACACACCCAGTCATATTTGTGCAAACGTAGGACATAAAGTAACATAGCGCATTATTAGAATAGCGTCTTCCAGGAATAATCCATATTACAAAAAACGATTCTGTTTATAGCGTTGTATGTCTGTGCTTCGTATGTCTTCACCGTAGGGAGCTGTAGCCATACGCTCGTTGTTCACTACGGACATGCACTTTGGTTACTCACTGCTTGTTTTCTTACGTGATAGTATTTACCCAGGAGATACTTGGTAAGCCCCATATTCGGGAACAGGGCTCCAGTTTGAGTTTTCCTTCCATTACTGAGAGGAGAAAGAAGTTTTGGTCTAGCAGGCAGGCCATGTGTAATCGTCCCCTTGAAGTGCTTTGGCTTCAGAAGCGGTTACCTCAATGCTAGCCATATAACGACCACTGTATATTGATAGATCTGTTTGATTAAACAATGGTCGTTGTTGTGTTATTGTGTAGAAAATTCAGTCCACTCTATCGTCTATTAACACAGCCCGCCAGTGAAACGTGACTTTTCATGCTCTCTGTTCGGTCCGCGCTCTGGTTTTTCCCTCCAACTTTACAAGCCGGGCTCCAGCTATAAAAGGCCGACCGCCTGAGTGGCATTTCACTCTGGAGCGTTAACTCTGACCGAGTAACATCTGTATCGCTATGGCGCCCAAGACACCAACGGGCTCCAAGGGAGCAAGAAAGCTATCAAAAAGGCTGCCCCAAAGTCCGGGGACAAGAAGAAGCGAAGGAGGAGGAAGGAAAGCTACGGCATTTACATTTACAAAGTCATGAAACAGGCCCACCCTGACACCGGCATCTCGTCCAAGGCCATGTCCATCATGAACAGCTTTGTCAACGACATCTTCGAGCGTATCGCCGCCGAGGCCTCTCGTCTGGCTCACTACAACAAACGCTCCACCGTTACGCGTATGGGTTGAATTTTCACCTTTAAAGTAATTTTCTTCAGCAATGGATCATTAATTTAGTTAGCTGTCATTTCTGGTCAAGTTATATACACACTGAGAAAGTCAGAACGTCTATAAGCAGCGGGATGTTATACAGCAATGCCACTAGGTCACAAGTTGACGGTTCATTGTGAACGTTTGTGACATATATGGGATCAGCAAAATATGCATTTTGGGAGGCAGAGAGTAAGGACGTGTATATATTTGCCCAAACTCATGGACTTAAAACCTGAACTCTATAATTCAAAGAGAATTAACTGTAAACGTAAAAGTAAAACTGAAATTATTATTGAGTACAGCATGAAACAAATATAATAAATAAAATATAAAACAAATTACTTTCTTGAAAAATACTATTCCTAATACATATTTCAGTCCTATATACTGGCATCTGATCTGCAATATATTTTCACCCTTTTTTTTGTAAAACGTTTAATATGCAGGCCAGGATTTACCGACAGCGTGATGAAGCATCAAGGACGCTAAAAAGTTACTGTAGGTGGGAATAATTGTGGAGTTTTGTCCTTCCGTTTGTTTTGTTTTGCTTTCCATCTTAAGTAATCAATAGGTACACACATGCACTAAAATCAGCATCGAGAAAAAAAAATGACTGTAATGAGCGAATCGAATAGAAAACATTTTGACGGTGCCTCATTGGCTAACCGAACAATTTTACGCTCCGCCGGTTGGTCAAACTACTTGGCGGGAAAATGCATCTAAAAATAGCAGAATCCCACCAGAGGGTATAAAAGCTCACACAGAGGCGTAAGTTGTCATTCGTACTCACACTCAACGAGGATCGATAAATTTACTGTGGAGACCAAGATGTCTGGACGTGGCAAAGGAGGAAAGGCGAAGAGTGGCAAGAGCCAGACCCGCTCATCAAGGGCTGGTCTGCAGTTTCCTGTGGGCCGTATTCACCGGTTTCTGAGGAGAGGCAACTACTCTAACCGTATCGGTGCCGGGGCTCCGGTTTACCTGGCCGCTGTGATGGAATACTTGACCGCTGAGGTGTTGGAGTTGGCTGGAAACGCTGCCCGAGATAACAAGAGGAGGACCATCATCCCTCGTCACCTGCTGCTAGCCGTCCGTAATGATGAGGAGCTGAACAGACTGCTGTCCGGTGTGGCCATTGCTAAAGGAGGTGTTCTGCCAAACATTCAGTCTGTTCTTCTGCCCAAGAAGTCCAAGAAATCACCCCAGTGAGTCGCTGTTTCCACCTGACTCAATCCAAAGGCCCTTTTCAGGGCCAACCATTTCTCCCGAAAGGCACTCGATAACCTGGCACTTCGATGATTAAGGTTTTAGGTTTTATCTGATGTAAATTAATACTACTATGGTAAATTCCGAATATGCACACACATACAAATATTTCATAATAAGTTGACAACATGTTTCAGTCTATGTCCGTGTGACGTTAATCGGTATAAGTGTAGAATAAGGGACACTGCACATAAACAAGTTATAGCTTACAGATGTAAATTTGTGTATTAATTTTTGAAAGGTTCTGTTAACCCACTCTATGCAACTGAAAAAAGGAATTTTTTATGGTTTTTTATTTTGGAGGGGGGGAGCAATAATTTATTTTATGGTGTATCTGGAACGGTTAGAACGTTGTTGAATAACGAGCCTCTGAGCAGACGACTAAATGATGTCAATGTCTTGATTACTCGTGGCGGGACTAGTCACGTGTTCGGGAAATGACGCTATAAATAAATTACGTCACAAACAGCTGTTAGTGTTACCGCTTGAGTTCTGAGGTATCGATAGTTAACAATGACATCACCAGACAGAAGACTGGCTTACCAGGTTTTGTATCTGTTTAAATTTTATCTAGAAGCCAACAAAAATCCTGTGAGTTATCTAAGTTCTGCTGTAACAGTGTAAGGTGTCACTGTGACATCATGTTGGTACTTCTGTTCATTGTGGAAGTTTAGACAAAATTCATATTTGTTAAATCATATGGATGAACAGAGAGAACATGATTTCTTTAGCAATGACTGTTTCAAACGTGATGACCGTTTCTTTTATGAATTGACAGGACTACATGATTTTTTTATCAATCTGTTCTCTTCTGAAGCCAGAAATGACAACAACACACAACAGAAATGTCTGTGCCCATTTATACGTCATACATGTACTCATGGTATTCTGAGCTAGAGGTGATCTTATCTTGAAATTACGTTTTGCTGTGTCTTAAAATATACAACAAACAAACATGAGCTTGTTTAGTATTGTTAACTCATGCACATTGTTTAGGCGATTAATACTCTATCTCTTGGGGAAAAAATGCCAGAAATATACACGGACAAGTTGCCTGCTGTTGTCACAGGAAAAGGAAGGAATACTCACCCATCATCATGCGTAAGACAAAGCAGGCAGCTACCGTAAATAACCTAAAGCTTCATCCATCCATGGGTTGGGTATTTTGCTGATGCAGATTTATAATTATTGAGTTTTGAGGTTTGTTTTGTACTGTAGGACCATATACCACTGGGAAAAAGTAACATTGTATGACATTCATTTCTCTCTAGAAATGAGAAAACAAGTTTTGGCGGAAGTTTAGGTCATTTGAAGTATATACAATTTGAAGACGTTTATACACAGTTCACCTCGTATATACAAAGCCAGATGACAGTCACTTGAGAATATATTGTACATGTGTTTAGAATGATAAAACGACGCAGCAACGAAAACAGAAATCACAATTTATATTTTGAGAAGGTGTAAAAGTCTAGATTAATCAGCCATACATTCTAAAATGAAATGCAGTCTGTTATCTGCTTGTAGTCATAGCCTGTAGATGCCATTTTTTTAGCGTTTTAAGATTACTACATTACGGTACAGGGAAACTAGAGCCTCTGGGTCGGACCACGTAAGACAAAAACTATGCGATGACTTGCGGCAAAAGATGGAAAATGCAGGTGCCTCTGTAACATTGCACGCTCATGTAGTGTTTCTGTAACTTCATGTTTTCAAGTTGAACACATCAGATCCTCTTGCCAAGAATTCACTCCAGGAATCAGAACTTTGTTGGTGAGTTCCCCAAATGTATTTCTTCACAGTGTTTAGTACATTGGCGCATACAGTGGGATGAAAGCCTCTGCTATTGTGAGCTATTATGTTTTCATTCTGCAAAGGGGTTTACAATTTTAGTCATTGCAATTAGGTTACAAACATACCCACACAACCAACGTCAAGTAGACACTAATATAGAAATGGGTTCGAGGCATTAATCTGAATAAATCTCCCTTTTTCATTCCTGCTGCCAGAACATAACTCCATAATATACTTAACGCTTACGTTGAAATTTATATTTTGAATGCTGTCTTTTTTGACGTGGGCATTTTAGCTATTGATAGAGTTTTGTGTCCAACATGCACTGATAGCATTCCCATAGATCGGGTGAACTTAACAAAAAGAAAGCTTTTTACTTGTGGACAATAAATTATCATCCCACGGCCTTATACAGTATGTGGACAAGCATCTGTTGCCTTTCCTTCCCGTCATGGAGCCTGTTTTATTCTCTGTTTGTCAGCTAAACTGTCCAAAGATCAGCTAACTTTCAGCATAGATGTAGAGCTCTCATTTTGTCTTCCAGCGCTGACTAACCCAGGAAGAAACAGAGAGCTCTGGCAGAAAACCTTCACCAGCCAACTTGACATAGATGATTTATTTTCAACCCATTTCTGGCTGATACATGATAAAGCGTCTTCTGCATGATATATATTAGCCGTGCGTTGTCAGGTAAGCCAGTTTCATGGAGTATTATCAGAGGTAATCAGATGCTTACATGTGTGTATTGACACAAATTTCCTCAGTGAATCAATTTCTATAGGCTGAAAAAACTCCGGTAACTAAGCCACATTAAATTCAATTAAATCTATATAGTAAAGTAAATATTAGCATTTTTCGAACCTCCTCGCCTGAAATAAAATGTTCAATGATAAATATGGTTGGTATTGTCTGATTTTTCTGTTTCCTTTCCTTTTGTTATCAATATCTTTGTGGCACAGAGCGTGAGAACCAAATTTGTTTTACATTTTTAGCAAATAGCAACCCCTTCATGAGGTAATTAAAGCCGAAGTGGCTGGCAGAAAAAACTTCTCCGTGAGACTGAGAGAGCAGCAGAGTTGAAAAATCAACACATGTAGGAGGAAAGACACCGTTTGTCAAGTACGTGTATTTGCATTTCCTTCTTATGTATTTACCATGAGTACTTTCAGGTATGATACAGATTTATTGAGAAACCCGATTTATTGAAGTCATGCATTTCCTGGTTATAAGAACCCAGAAGCCTAATAGGGGAATCTTAAATTAACTGCTTCAGTTTCTTTTTTTAAATTGTGGGGTTTTCTTGTTGAAATGTTTTTATATTGCGTATGCTTTGAACCATATGTGATCCTGCGTTCATATTCACCTGACTATTTTTGTAAATGTTCAGGTTTTTACCAGAATTCATTTCTTTTCCATCTTTTAAAATTTTAGAATTTTTTTTTTCACATGTAAAACAACTCAGTTTTACGAAAAGTTTACTATATATAGACAGCAGTACTCAGTTCATCCACCCAACCCCAGGCTTCCCCCTTCCATTGCATCAGTGTGTTTATCTGTGGTTCTGCGTCTTTCTGTTCCTGTATTTTGTTCCCAGCTCTTGTCAAAGAAACCATTTAAAGAAGAAATGCAACTGTTTCTTTTACCATTGCCAAGCTGTGAGAGTCACTCTGGAGGCTCGTTTACATTTACAGAACGGGCATTTCTTATGGTTTATATACTCATTATTTTTTCTGTCAGTTTTGTTGCTGTAAGGAATCGTCTTACAAAAATGCTAAAAAGATAGACTCAGTAGGCTTTTCAGAATGCAGCTCTGTTGACTACCTTCTCCCGTCACCATGCATGAATCTCGTGTTATTACAGACCACAACACACATTGTACTGATTTGACCTCTCGCCGTGACTTGAGCCATAAAATAAAAAAAAACACATTATAAAATAAAAAAAAGGTAAATTTGTCGCATGATACAGGCAATGTAAATAATTGTTGACAACTGTTGGGATATGGAGACCAATGTCCCTTTCATTTCGACATGTAACTGTTGATTCACTTCTCTGGTGTTGTATGGATATGGCTTCCTCAGGGGTTATTCTAGCCCATTTCTTTCTAGAAGCTCAGTTTAACCATATCAGAAATGTCAGTACAAAATGTGTCACCAATGTATCAAAACTTAATTTTATTTCATGAAAACTGAACAACGACTGTCTGAACGCTTCAGATTGTCTCGTTGTAATGGTTTCGGTGAGTCCTGTTATTCGGACGGCCACGTGACGGAGAATTGTTCAGAGCAGCCGTCAGTTTACTATTTGCAGCACAATGGATACTTCCTCAAGTCTCTGTCTCCATTTATGTGTATGCTTTTCGCCTTTGAATATATGCATATTTTGCGATAAGGAATTTTTAGACTGCAAAGGCTTTTCTTTTATATGACATTTTTCATATCTGGTGCCTTTTGTCTGCTACATTCTTTGATATTGCTTGTTGTAATAAATATAATATTTTTGACATCGGTTTTCAATGCCTCTTCCATTACTTCATTTCATTCTGATATACAACTGGATTAAAGACGTCGAGAAATATTAATTATGTAATAACTTCATGTCTAGCAAACATAGAATGTTTAGGAAGTGAGCTGGCGATTACTCAGAGTAGTTTCCAGACATGAGGTTAGAGAGTCCCGGCTGATAAAGCTGGCCTCTGTCCCGTAAATAATCTGAGTGATAAAGTGCTCTTAATTATCCAAGCATAAGATCTGGATGTCATCATACATTATGGTCTACATTTATGTGTAGGCTTTTCTTGTGTCGACACAAGCATAAGGTCTGGATGTCATCATACATTATGGTCTATATTTATGTGTAGGCTTTTCCTGTGTCGACACATGCATAAGGTCTGGATGTCATCATACATTATGGTCTACATTTATGTGTAGGCTTTTCCTGTGTCGACACAAGCATAAGGTCTGGATGTCATCATACATTATGGTCCATATTTATGTGTAGGCTTTTCCTGTGTCGACACATGCATAAGGTCTGGATGTCATCATACATTATGGTCTACATTTATGTGTAGGCTTTTCCTGGGTCGACACGTATACTGCCATATGACGTTTTGAGATTAAAGACTTTTTTATATGACATAGTTCACGCTTCCTCTTTTCTATCTGGTACATTGTTTGATATGGTTGGTTGCTATAAAACTATAATTTTTCGACATGGGCCTTTTCCTGTACTTAAATTGATTCTGTTATGTGAATAGATTAACGTGGTCCAGAATTGCCGTGAAGCAGACACCCGGCAGGACATCTCAGAGGGGCGTAGTGTGCGAACTGACCTCTACTTGCCAGATCTCGGTACTCTTTGTCATAAGTGACTTCATGGAAATGGTTTACATGTACCAGAATGACCAATTTTTATCTCGTTTGTCGAACCTGACAACTGGACACCCTTTTTCAAGTGAATAAATTGTTTGGGCTGTGGTATATCAATTTCTCTCACCATTCTATCTGTTCAAATGGTGTCATCGATTTTATCTCAGCTGATATACTGTTTATAATGCAGGCTACATGGCGCAGTTATCTCCCCTAGACCGTCATGTAATTTGTATGCAGCATATGGATGGGAGAGCTGTCCCCCTTGAAAGTTAAGTTATTCTAGAGGACAATATCATGGGCTATGAATGTTCATATTTACGTGTCGTATGAAGTATACCCTTGATATTCACTCACTTTGGTTTTAATGTGGGCATATAAGGGAACGATAAAGATTTCTCAGTATGGTTCAATAACTGCATTTCCCACACACCCAGTCATATTTGTGCAAACGTAGGACATAAAGTAACATAGCGCATTATTAGAATAGCGTCTTCCAGGAATAATCCATCATACAAAAAACGATTCTGTTTATAGCGTTGTATGCCTGTGCTTCCTATGTATTTACCATTGGGAGCTGTAGCCATACGCTCGTTGTTCACTACGGACATGCACTTCGGTTACTCACTGCTTGTTTTCTTACGTGATAGTATTTACCCAGGAGACACTTGGTAAGCCCCATATTCGAGAACAGAGCTCCAGTTTGAGTTTTCCTTCCATTACTGAGAGGAGAAAGCCGTTTTGGTCTAGCAGGCAACCATGTGTAATCGTCCCCTTGAAGTGCTTTGGCTTCAGAAGCGGTTACCTCAATGCTAGCCATATAACGAGCTCTGTATATTGATAGATCTGTTTGATTAAACAATGGTCGTTGTTGTGTTATTGTGTAGAAAATTCAGTCCACTCTATCGTCTACTAACACAGCCCGCCAGTGAAACGTGACTTTTTATGCCCTCTGTTCGGTCCGCGCTCTGGTTTTCCCTCCAACTTTACAAGCCGGGCTCCAGCTATAAAAGGCCGACCGCCTGAGTGGCACATCACTCTGCAGCGTTAACTCTGACCGAGGAACATCTATATCGCTATGGCACCCAAGACACAAACGGGCTCCAAGGGAGCAAAGAAAGCTATCAAAAAGTCTGCCCCAAAGTCCGGGGAGGAGGAGGAAGGAAAGGCTTCGGCATTTACATTTACAAAGTCATGAAACAAGTGCACCCTGACACCGGCATCTCGTCCAAGGCCATGTCCATCATGAACAGCTTTGTCAACGACATCTTCGAGCGTATCGCCGCCGAGGCCTCTCGTCTGGCTCACTACAACAAACGCCCCACCATATAGTTACACTCTGTCATTTAGTTATTGCCATATATTTTTCCTGTCTTCTACATTTACATACCCTACATGCTTGTGTGTATGTCTATACACCTGAAGCACGCACACCAGCCCCTCATCTCAAACACCCCTGACATGCAAATGCCAAGCTCGTTCGTCCTGTTTAAATTCGCCACACACGCTGCGATAAATCTTACCTTATATCTTGCCCCTGTAGTTTGTAGGTAATTTCATTATAGTTCGAATAATTTATTGTATTTGTGGTGCCAAACGTTCGGCATATGGGTTGAATGTTCACCTTTAAAGTAATTTTGTTCAGCAGTTTCATTACTTTAGTTAGCTGTCATTTCTGGTCAAGTTATATATACATTGAGAAAGTCAGAACGTCTATAAGCAGAGGGATGCTATGCAGCAATGCCACTAGGTGACAAGTTGACGGTTCATTGTGGACGTTTGTGACATATATGGGGTCAGCAAAATATGCATTTTGGGAGGCAGAGAGTAAGGGCGTGTATATATTTGTCCAAACTCATGGACTTAAAACCTGAACTCTATAATTCAAAAAGAATTAACTGTAAACGTGGAAGTGAAACTGAAATTATTATTGAGTACAGCATGAAACAAAAATCCCAAAGTAAACAAATATAATAAATAAAATATAAAACAAATTACTGTCTTGTAAAATGCTATTCTTTTACCTAATACAAATTTCAGTCCTATATACTGGCATGTGATCTGCAATATATTTTCACCCTTTTTTTGTAAAACGTTTAATATGCAGGCCAGGATTTACCGACAACGTGATGAAGCATCAAGGACGCTAAAAAGTTACTGTAGCTGGTAATAATTGTGGAGTTTTGTCCTTCCGTTTGTTTTGTTTTGTTTTCCATCTTGAGTAATCAATAGGTACACACATGCACTAAAATCAGCATCAAGAAAAAAAAAAATGACTGTAATGAGCGAATCGAATAGAAAACATTTTGACGGTGCCTCATTGGCTAACCGAACAATTTTACGCTCCGCCGGTTGGTCAAACTACTTGGCGGGAAAATGCATCTAAAAATAGCAGAATCCCACCAGAGGGTATAAAAGCTCACGCAGAGGCGTAAGTTGTCATTGGTACTCACACTCAACGAGGAACGATAAATTTACTGTGGAGATCAAGATGTCCGGACGTGGCAAAGGAGGAAAGGCGAAGAGTGGCAAGAGCCAGACTCGCTCATCAAGGGCTGGTCTGCAGTTTCCTGTGGGTCGTATTCACCGGTTTCTGAGGAGAGGCAACTACTCTAACCGTATCGGTGCCGGGGCTCCGGTTTACCTGGCCGCTGTGATGGAATACTTGACGGCTGAGGTGTTGGAGTTGGCTGGAAACGCTGCCCGAGATAACAAGAGGAGGACCATCATCCCTCGTCACCTGCTGCTAGCCGTCCGTAATGATGAGGAGCTGAACAGACTGCTGTCCGGTGTGGCCATTGCTAAAGGAGGTGTTCTGCCAAACATTCAGTCAGTTCTTCTGCCCAAGAAGTCCAAGAAATCACCCCAGTGAGTCGCTGTTTCTAACTGACTCAATCCAAAGGCCCTTTTCAGGGCCAACCATTTCTCCCGAAAGGCACTCGATAACCTGGCACTTCGATGATTAAGGTTTTAGATTTTATCTGATGTAAATTAATACTACTATGGTAAATTCCGACTATGCACACACATACAAATATTTCATAATAAGTTGACAACATGTTTCAGTGTATGTCCGTGTGACGTTAATCGGTATAAGTGTAGAATAAGGGACACTGCACATAAAGAAGTTATAGCTTACAGATGTAAATTTGTGTATTAATTTTTGAAAGGTTCTGTTAACCCACCATATGCAACTGAAAAAATTAATTTTTTTATGTTTTTTTTTTTGGAGGGGGGAGCAATAATTTATTTTATGGTGTATCTGGAACGGTTAGAACGTTGTTGAATAACGAGCCTCTGAGCAGACGACTAAATAATGCCAATGTCGTGATTACTCGTGGCGGGACTAGTCACGTGTTCGGGAAATGACGCTATAAATAAATTACGTCACAAACAGCTGTTAGTGTTACCGCTTGAGTTCTGAGGTATCGATAGTTAACAATGACATCACCAGACAGAAGACTGGCTTACCAGGTTTTGTATGTGTTTAAAATGTATCTAGAAGCCAACAAAAATCCTGTGAGTTATCTAAGTTCTGCTGTAACAGTGTAAGGTGTCACTGTGACATCATGTTGGTACTTCTGTTTATTGTGGAAGTGTAGACAAAATTCATATTTGTTAAATCATATGGATGAACAGAGAGAACATGATTTCTTTAGCAATGACTGTTTCAAAAGTGATGACCGTTTCTTTTATGAACTGACAGGACTACATCGATTTTTTTATCAATCTGTTCTCTTCTGAAGCCAGAAATGATAACAACACACAACAGAAATGTCTGTGCCCATTTATACGTCAAACATGTACTCATGGTATTCTGAGCTAGAGGTGGTCATATCTTGAAATTACGTTTTGCTGTGTCTTAAAATATGCAACACACAGACATGAATTTGTCTAGTATTGTTAACTCATGCACATTGTTTAGGCGGTTAACACTCATCTTTTCGGGAAAAAATGCCAGAAATATACACGGACAAGTTGCCTGTTGTTGTCACAGGAAGTGAAAGGAATACTAACCCATCATCATGCGTAAGACAAAGCAGGCAGCTACCGTAAATAACCTAAAGCTTCATCCATCCCTGGGTTGGGTATTTTGCTGATGGAGAGAGTTATAATTATTGTTTTGAGGTTTGTTTTGTATACCATATACCACTGGAAAAATATACTCTTTGAGCAGCAAAAGAAATATTCTATGACTATCATTTGTCTCTAGAAGTTTTGGCGGAAGGTTAGGTCATTTGAAGTATATACAACTTGAAAAGGTTTATACACAGCTCACCTCGGATATACAAGGCCAGATGACAGTCACTTGAGAATATATTGTACATGTGTTTAAAATGATAAAACGACGCAAAAACGAAAACAGAAATCAAAATTTAAATTTTAAGAAGATATCAAAGTCTAGATTAATCAGCCATACATTCTAAAATGAAACGTTGTCTGTTGTCTGCTTGCAGTCATAGCCTGTAGATGCCATTTTTTGAGCGTTTTAAGATCACTACATTACGGAACAGGGAAAATAGAGCCTCTGCGTCGTACCACGTAAGACAAAAACTATGCGATGACTTGAGGCAAGAGATGGAAAATGCAGGTGCCGCTGTAACATTGCACTCTCATGTAGTGTTTCTGTATCTTCATCTTTTCATGTTGAACGCATCAGATCCTCTTGCCAAGAATTCACTCCAGGAATCAGAACTTTGCTGGTGAGTTCCCCAAATGTCTTTCTTCACAGTGCGTAGTACATTGGCGCATACAGCGGGATGAAAGCCTGCGCTATTGTGAGCTATTATGTTTTCATTCTCCAAAGGGGTTTACAATTTTAGTCATTGCAGTTGGGTTACAAACATACCCACACAACCAACGTCAAGTAGACACTAATATACAAATGGGTTCCAGGCATTAATCTGAACAAATTTCCTTTTTTCATTCCTGCTGTCAGAACATAACTCCACAATAACGTTTACGTTGAAATTTATATTTTGAATGTTGTCTTTTTTGACGTGGACATTTTAGCTTGTGACAGAGTTTTGTGCCCAAAATGCAATGATAATATTCCCATAGATCCGGTGAACTTAACAAAAAGAAAGCTTTTTACTTCTGGACAATAAATTATCATCCCACGGCCTTATACAGTATGTGAGCAAGTATCTGTTGCCTTTCCTTCCCGTCATTGAGAATGTTTTATTCTCTGTTTGTCAGCTAAACTGTCCAAAGATCAGCTAACTTTCAGCACAGATGTAGGGCTCTCATTTTGTCTTCCAGCGCTGACTAACCCAGGAAGAAACAGAGAGCTCTCTAGAAAACCTTCAACAGCGAACATGACATAGGTGTTTTATTTTGAACCCTTTTCTGGCTGATACATGATAAAGAGGTGTCTGCATGATGTATATCAGCTGTGCGTTGTCGGTCAAACCAGTTTCATGGAGTATTATCAGAGGTAATCAGATGCTTACATGTGTGTATTGTCACAAATTTCCTCAGTGAATCAATTACAATCAGCTGAAAGAATTCCGGTAACTAAGAGGACATTTGAAAAAAGTCACATTAAATTGAATTAAATCTATACAGTAGAGTAAATATTAGGAATTTTCAAACCTCCTCGCCTGAAATAAAATATTCAATGGTAAATATGGATCGTATCCTATGATTTTTTGTTTACTCTCCCTTTGTTAACAATAGCTTTGTGGTAAAGAGCGTGAGAACCAAATTTGTTTTTCATTTTTAGCAAATAGCAACCCCTTCATGAGGTCATTAAAGCCGAAGTGGCTGGCAGAAAAAAACTTCTCCGCGAGACTGAGAGAGCAGCAGAGTTGAAAAATCAACACATGTAGGAGGAAAGACACCGTTTGTCAAGTACGTGTATTTGCATTTCCTTCTTATGTATTTACCATGAGTACTTTCAGGTATGATACAGATTTATTGAGAAACCCGATTTATTGAAGTCATGCAGTTTCTGGTTATAAGAACCCAGTAGCCTAATAGAGGAATCTTAAATTAACTGCCTCAGTTTCTTTTTTTAAATTGTGGGGTTTTCTTGTTGAAATGTTTTTATATTGCGTATGCTTTGAGCCATATATGATCCTGTGTTCCTCATCCCTGACTGTTATGCAAATGTTCAGGTTTATACAAGAATTCATTTCTTTTCTATCTTTTGAAATTTTGGAATTTTCTTCTCACATGTAAAAATACTCAGTTATGCGAAAAGTTTACTATGTAAAGTCAGAAGTAGTCAGTTCATCCACCCACACCCAGGCTCCCCCTTCCATTGCATCAGTGTGTTTATCTGTGGTTCTGCGTCTTTCTGTTCCTGTATTTTGTTCCCAGCTCTTGTCATAGAAACCATTTAAAGAAGAAATGCAAGTGTTTCTTTTACCATTGCCAAGCTGTGAGAGTCACTCTGGAGGCTCGTTTACATTTACAGAACGGGCATTTCTTATGGTTTATATACTCATTAATTTTTTTGTCAGTTTTGTTGCTGTAAGGAATCGTCTTACAAAAATGCCATCAGTATGAACTTAGTAGGCTTTTCAGAATGCAGCTCTGTTGACTACCTTCTGCCGTCACCATGCATGTATCACGTGTCATTACAGAGCACAATACACATTGTACTGATTGGACCTCACGCCGTGAGCTATAAAATAAAAAAAAACATTAAAAAATAACAAAAACGTAAATTGTCGCATGATACAGGTGATGTAAATAATTGTTGACAGCTGTTGTGATATGGAGACCAATATCCCTTTCATTTCGACATGTAACTGTTTGATTCACTTCTCTGGTGTTGTATGGATATGGCTCCCTCAGGGGTTATTCTAGCCCATTTCTTTCTACAAGCTCAGTTTAACCATATCAGAAATGTCAGTACAAAATGTGTCACCAATGTATCAAAACTTAATTTTATTTCATGAAAACTGAACAACGACTGTCTGAACGCTTCCGACAGCTGTCTTGTTGTAATGGTGTCAGTGACTTATGTCATTCAGAGAGCCACGTGACGGAGAATTGTTCAGAGCAGCCGTCAGTTTACTATTTGCAGCACAATGGATACTTCCTCAAGTCTCTGTCTACATTTATGTGTATGTTCCTCCCCTTTGAATATATGCATATTTTGCGATAAGGAATTTTCAGACTGCAAAGACTTTTCTTTCATATGACGTTCTTCATATCTGGTGCCTTTTGTCTGCTGCATTCTTTGATATTGCTTATTGTAATAAATGTTGTCTTTTGGACATCGGTTTTCAATGTCTCTTCCATTACTTAATTTCATTTTGATATACAACTGGATTAAAGACGTCGAGAATTATTACAGCTTTTCCGTGTCGACACGTATACTGCCATATGACGTTTTGAGATTAAAGACTTTTTTATATGACATAGTTCACGCTTCCTCTTTTCTATCTGGTACAATTGTTTGATAAGGTTGTTTGCTATAAAATTATTATTTTTTGACATGGGCCTTTTCCTGTACTTAAATTGATTCTGATACGTTGCTAGATTAACTTGGTCCAGAATTGGCGTGAAGCAGACACCCTTCAGGACACCTGAAAGGGGCGTAGTGTGCAGACTGACCTCTACTTGCCAGATCTCGGTACTCTTTGTCATAAGTGACTTCATGGAAATGGTTTATATGTACCAGAATGACCAATTTTTATCTCGTTTGTCGAACTTGACAACTGGACACCTTTTCCACTTTTTCAAGTGAATAAATTGTTTGGGCTGTGGTATATCAATTTCTCTCATCATACTATCTGTTCAAATTATGTCAACTATTTTATCAGCTGATACACTGTTTACAATGCAGGCTACATGGCGCAGTTATCTCCCCTAGACCGTCATGTAATTTGTAGGCTGCAAATGGCTGGGAGAGCTGTCCCCCTTGAAAGTTAAGTTATTCTAGACAACATTATCATGGGCTGTGAACGTTCATATTTATGTGTCGTATGAAATATACCTTTGATATTATTCACTCATTTTGGTTTTAATGTAGGCATATAAAAGCATGATAAAGATTTCTCAATATGGTTCAGTAACTGTATTGTCCACGCACCAAGTCATATTTCTGCAAACGGAGGACATAGTTAACATAGCGCATTATTAAAACGGCGTCTTCCAGGAATAATCCATATTACAAAAAACGATTCTGTTTACAGCGTTGTATGCCTGTGCTTCCTGTGTCTTTACCATAGGGAGCTGTAGCCATACGCTCGTTGCTCACTACGGACATGCACTTCGGTTACTCACTGCTTGTTTTCTTAGGTGATAGTATTTACCCAGGAGACACTTGGTAAGCCCCATATTCGAGAACAGTGCTCCAGTTGGAGTTTTCCTTCCATTACTGAGAGGAGAAAGCCGTTTTGGTCTAGCAGGCAACCATGTGTAATCGTCCCCTTGAAGTGCTTTGGCTTCAGAAGGGATTACCTCAATGCTAGCCATATAACGAGCACTGTATATTGATAAATCTGTTTAATTAAACAATGGTCGTTGTTGTGTTATTGTGTAGAAACTTCAGTCCACCCTATCGTATACTAGCAGGAGTGCGCGTGAAAACACAGCCCGCAAGTGAACGTGACTTTTCATGCTCTCTGTTCGGTCCGCGCTCTGGTTTTCCCTCCAACTTTACAAGCCGGGCTCCAGCTATAAAAGGCCGGCCGCCTGAGTGGCACGTCATTCCGCAGCGTTAACTCTGACCGAGCAACATCTATGTCGCTATGGCACCCAAGACACCAACCGGTTCCAAGGGAGCAAAGAAAGCTATCAAGAAGTCTGCCCCAAAGTCCGGGGACAAGAAAAAGCGAAGGAGGAGGAAGGAAAGCTACGGCATTTACATTTACAAAGTCATGAAACAGGTCCATCCTGACACCGGCATCTCGTCCAAGGCCATGTCCATCATGAACAGCTTTGTCAACGACATCTTCGAGCGTATCGCCGCCGAGGCCTCTCGTCTGGCTCACTACAACAAACGCTCCACCATCACCAGTCGGGAAATCCAGACCGCCGTCCGTCTTCTCCTTCCCGGTGAGCTGGCCAAGCACGCCGTCAGCGAGGGTACCAAGGCTGTGACCAAGTACACCAGCAGCAAGTAAACCTCCTCGTCGCTTGAAACCTTCGACTTCCAACGGCCCTTTTCAGGGCCAACCAATCCCTCCCGAAACGCTATTTTCTATATCTGAGCACTGGCTTATAGTTAAACGTTCATGCGTCACCTTATAAATACATTTCGCTCTCGATCATTTCGTTTATCGAATGATTTAATTAATGATAAGCCCGGAATATATCGGGCCTAAAATAGATATTCTTTTGTTTCCTTCTATAACACGTGACAGTTTTTCTATAATTATGCTAATAAAGTACAGACCACTCGCTACGTAAGAGAGCACATGTCTCACTTCAAACCTTGCACTTTGTCACTATAAGTTATCTGTATTTTCTTTATTTCCATTATTTAACTGTGTAAAGAATATGTCCAAGGACCTTCTGTAGGTGTGACAAGTACCTACACCAAATTCTCATTTGAAATTTCCCAGATGTGACAAAAATGCCCACGATTTAGAAGACATTGGCAGTGTTTAATATCAATAAAGTTGGCTTGAACCCAGATGTCAATTTGAAAAAAAACATACATGTCCTTTCTCCCTTTGCATTTCTACTTTGAACGATTTCCTAGTACGTCTATCCACCACAGGACACTGCGCATTAACTGAAAAAGTATCAAGAAAGAAGGCCCAAACTAAAGCGCGAACCGAATAGAAAACATTTTGACGGTGCCTCATTGGCTCGTGAAACAATTTTACCCTCTGCCGAATGGTCAAACTGCTTGGCGGGAATGTGCGTCTAAAAATAGCAGAATCCCCCCAGAGGGTATAAAAGCTCACGCAGAGCCGTCAGTTATCATTCGTACTCACACTCAACGAGGAACGATAAAGTTACTGTGGAGATCAAGATGTCTGGACGTGGCAAAGGAGGAAAGGCGAAGAGTGGCAAGAGCCAGACCCGCTCATCAAGGGCTGGTCTGCAGTTTCCTGTGGGTCGTATTCACCGGTTTCTGAGGAGAGGCAACTACTCTAACCGTATCGGTGCCGGGGCTCCGGTTTACCTGGCCGCTGTGATGGAATACTTGACCGCTGAGGTGTTGGAGTTGGCTGGAAACGCTGCCCGAGATAACAAGAGGAGGACCATCATCCCTCGTCACCTGCTGCTAGCCGTCCGTAATGATGAGGAGCTGAACAGACTGCTGTCCGGTGTGGCCATTGCTAAAGGAGGTGTTCTGCCAAACATTCAGTCTGTTCTTCTGCCCAAGAAGTCCAAGAAATCACTCCAGTGAGTCGCTGTTTCCAACTGACTCAATCCAAAGGCCCTTTTCAGGGCCAACCATTTCTCCCGAAAGGCACTTGATCATCTAGCATTTTGACAATTAAGCCTTAACGCTATTCCTGATAATACTTACCATTTTTACTATAGACTAGTCAACATTGAATATCCACTTTGTAAACACAAATACCGAACCTGCCTGTTATCACTTGAAGAAAACGAAATGAGCTTCACAATTATATTACGCATATAAGCCTACAGAAGTGTAGAATATAATACATAACCAGCTACATGCATATACATTTGCGCACAAGTCAAAGTATTGTCTACAAAGTGTTAGCCACCAAGAGCAGGAAATTTAGAAACATATTTACACCCCATATCATCACAGGTATATATATAGATATGCTTAATAGGCATCTCGATTCTTCGTATTATAAGATGATGCGATATATTAAAACGGGGCCTCTTTCATCGTCACGACCTGATCAGACGTCGGTTTCATGAAATCTCGTGGCGTGAACAGGAACGAGTTCAGGGAGAAATATTTTGTTTACTGTAGGCTTATACAACCAGATGTTTTTTGAGAATTGAATGCATTTTATCATTGAACTTGAACGAAATTGCCAGCTTTGTATTGGTACGTTCACAATGTTCAAAGAAAAAGCTTATCATCTAGTGTGTACAAACAAGAAGAGCGAAATTGCTTCACAGGGTGGTGGAAATGCTTACCGCCGTTTAATAAAACCTACCTCTGATCACTGATTGAGCTTGAACTTGCCGGGCGGGTCATATCATACGTCAGAGAAATATTCACATAGTTTTCCCAAACATTAATTTATTGAAAAAGTGGTATGCATACGGTATGTGGTCGTTTATATTGTTTGACACGTTTTTAGTGTATCTAGAACAGTAAAATTTATGTCAACTCATTACCTGCTAAATTTCATGTCGGTGAAGAATAAATACGAGCATCTTGACTGAATTGTGATTAAAGTCTGATACATTCATCCCAATATTTAAAACATGCAAATCTTCAGAGAGCTCATAATTTGGATTTTCAGAAATCATGACGAAAGTCTCCAGCTACTGGCTCAGTTATGAGCAGTAACTATCCACAGGTGACAAGATAAGGTATTTCATTTCATCAGGTATTTAACTGGTTTTTCATGCAAAACTTTTACACAGCTTACCTATATGATATATCCAAGGGTAAGTGAAAGTCAGGTGGTTGGTATACATGGAACTATTTTTAGAATAATAAATAGTAAGGACAGAAACTAATGTGGTGATCCAGAGCAAATAATAGAAAATTCAGGTGCCTCGTAACATTGCACGACATAGAGGCTGTGTGAGTCTTCCTTGTCAAGAGTAACACGTCAGATCGTCTTACATTGAAATCAAGCACAACTTCGTGAGTTCTCAAAACAGCTTTCCTGCTTCAAGTGTTACCCCACATTTACATTTATTTATAGATGTATCACTAAAGGTAAAGGCAGTATTTAGTTTGAGATATGCACAAGCTTCATCACTTTCTTCCCCGTCTAAATCTTGCATGTAACAGTATGCAAATATTCAATAAAGTTCTAATTCATTTTGACTACAGAAGAGGGACAGTTCTTGGTTAATGTCGAATTTTGTGACATGACACTCCCTGAGACATTTTCTCTCTTCTGACTTTCGCTTAGTTTTCAGCATAATACCTAGAAATTTTGAGATAAATGTAGCTAAATGCTTAAGGTAAAAAACAAACTATTCAAATGTTTGATATCTTTCTTTAGTTTTAAAGATATTAGCAGTATAAAACATCTAAGATTCCAAAACTTTTGAAATTTTTAACCATAAGTGATCACTCTGAACAATCTAAGATCTGTGGAGCAGTTTTTTCTTTTACTTTACGTAGTACACTGAGCTCTTGGACAATAAAACATTGTGATATATTAGCAACATCAATATTCTGGACAAAGATACAAAGACAATAGAAAGAATGTAATGTCACCTGTGAACTTGCACAAGAGGTCTCACCGATAAAACTGTGCGAATCCAGCAAAAACGAAAATTTAGGTCATTATGTCAAACTATACAGTTTGTCCTCCACATTGCCAGTCTTGTTCACTGTTTGGTTTATGCTTTATGTCATACTCAGGGATATTTCATTTGTCCCAGGAAATCAGGCAGGGTAAATAGGAATAGGAGGCCAGGAGGAAAAACCAAAAGGATTAAACTGAGTGGAGGAAACCAGACTGAGTGGAGGAAACCAGACTGAGTGGAGGAAACCAGACTGAGTGGCGGGCAAACCATTACCCCATGCTGACTGAGCTAGTTATGCTTGGCCTATCCTTTATACTGAATTCAGAGCACTTTGTTTGACTGGTCTTTATTGCCATTCTCAACAATCAAACCACTGCACCAAGAGAGCCAATATTAGTGTGTAACTTGACCCCACAGGGGACTTACTGCAGGGTTCATACATACACACTGAAAAAGCTTGGCCACTAATGCTGATGAACATCGTCTGCCTAAAACAAGCCAGTCTACATGTTATACCTGTACTTGTGCCTGTAAAGCATAAAGGTAATTCACAAGCACTGCTGTATATTTAACAGCAATAAACAAGGTGTTTTTACACTCCTTGAGTTTGACTCATGTACCCAAGGGGTGTGTAATCATGCCCAATCTGGCCTATCCTTTGTATGCTGAGTGGTCTCCAAAGAAGCACCATTATTGCTGATTTCAAAGTCTTTGTACTGATCTGATTTGAGATTCCTACACCTTTCACAACAAAACAGGACAACATTTGATGCTAGTGAAGATTTTACAAATACATTTATTTCTAAACCTTTACAGCTTATGACCTGAATGAAGTTCATTTCAGATTTACATACAGTACATGTGTAGACATTCCCATTTGTGATAGCTATGAACACATATATAGCATAGATTACGATGCAGGATTCAGTAATATTCTTAGTTGCTGTTCATGCATGTGATAATCAACATTTTGCATCTTGCAGCCAGAAGTTTCTCGCTGTGAAATTCACCGATCTGGTTTACAATTTCATTAAATCCCAGCTAGCACATGATTGCAGGGCTTCACAGCGTAGATCAGCATCTGTCCCATAATAAACATCCTCCCATGAGGATATGTGCAATCAATAAACCCAGTTTGTGACTTCATCTGAACACTGAGCATGACAGGAATAAATTATTACAAAGCATTCTTATTGCAATTATATTTAACATTCAAAAGAACACTGTCATTTCAAAGAGAATTACACTACTTGTAAATGGAAACTTCCACTATCACAAATCATCATTATTTGAAACTTGCGAAAGTGACTGAACACAACATGAATACATGTCAAATTACTCTGGTTTCCAATATTAAAGACAATAAGTATTTTCCGGTGATCCTCAGTTTTGCAAGGTCAGGTGCCCATAAAATTCAAACTTATAAAGAACTTATTCAGACCATATAAAGAAATCAATCAGAAATGCTCCATTTAAGAAAGAAAATTTAATTTTCTTCTAGTCATCTTTAAAACTAAATGGAAACTACACTAACTGCCTATAACATTTAATGCCTCAAAACTTTCTCAGCACAAATTACAAAATGGGCAACTGGTTTTTACCTTGACAACATAAACAAACAACCCTGAACCAGCAATATTAGGCTAGCTTCAGACTGGCCACTGGGAAACTGTCCCCCTTATGTTTGCTGACCATTTCTAGCAGTGCAACCTTCTTCTGGGATGCCCTGGATGACTCAAGCTCATACAGGGTACAGAGGTTGAACAAGACGCCCTCGTGGAGGTTCTTACTGGGGTCGGACTGTATCATGCCCTCAAGGGTGTTCAGCGACTCCTTCAGCTTCCCCATGTACAGGTAACACACAGCCAGGTTGTTCACAGCCTGACAAACCAAACAAATAATCCCTTCATACATCTACATCTTCACGGGATCAAGTTTGACACCTTACCTGGCAGTTTCCACACAAACCACCACTGCAAATCTCTTCACTTGATTGGTGCTTTAGATGCATTTCACCAATATAACTGTGGTCAGGTTTATGTGTCGAGGAACCAAGGCACAGCCAAAACCAGATTTTACAAACAATACTTAGTTTGAGTAACACATGGAAACTTAGCCTCTTCTATATATGGTCAAAACAGAATGCCAATGAAAAGCTAAAACTTAAATCTGATTCCAGCAATCTGGGCCAGAGGAAAACCACTACACCTCACAAGATCACACCTCACACCTGAGTGACACATGGAATCTTAGCCTCTTCTATACATGGTCAAAACAGAGTGTCAATGAAAAGCTAAACCTTAAGTCTCATTCCAGGAATTTTTGCCAGAAGTAAACCACTACACCTTACAAGATGCCTGAAAATTGTTCTCATGTTTTAAAACCCCAACTGAGCCAGCAAGCACTGTTTTACAACATAAGAGCCAATGGAAAACCAGGGCCTTCGTAGCTTCTAAACTGATTTCTAATCTGGGACTATGCACCAGTGAATGCTGTTATCCACCAGGTTCAGTAGCTGATGATTCCTATGTCTGCTCCTAAGACTCCACACTCAGTCCTACACAGTAGTGTGGCGTGTTTTTACTTACGATAGGGTTTGATGGGTCGGCTTTCCTGGCTGCTGTGAAGTATTGGTAGGCCTCATTGAAGTTGTTCCTTGACAACGCCACAAGACCACTGTGAACAAGCAGTACATGTATTCCTCAGAGAGAGAGTTCACTGGTACAGATCACCATATGTCAACTGATGTCTTCCGGTATAGAGGTAAACATAGTACAAATGTAACCCATGTTCTACCAAGGCATTTCAATAACATTTGCAACATTTCAGCATTAATTGAGAGCTTTGAACCTTTGTTTACACTAAAATAAACTATACATGTATTTTATTAATATTAAAATAGCGAATAATTTCTTCTTATCCATGAATTTTAAGAAATGCCTGCATCAAGGGTGACATGTAGCAGAAAACTGTTTCTAAAAATATCTTCACTTGTTTTTAGGCTTTACTGACCGTATCTGTTTAGCATGGCATCTTTACCTTTATGTTTAGCCATGTACAAAATACTTATCAAGTGAATGACACAATCTACGTTAATATATGTTATTCCAATTGTGAATTCAAGGTTTAAAGCCAAAAATGACTCCTGGTCAGCCTACTCATTCAGCCCACAATGTCACTTTCTAAATTTTTAAGTCGTTAATCTAACCCAATTACTGAACTCGATATGACACAGTGTGTGAAGACCAAGCCTTTACAAGCTCCACACTCAAGGTCCTTGTGTGATCGAGAAGTATTGAACTATGCTGTCAATACTTACTTTTACACAGCTTTATAATAAAGCCCAGTTCAGAAGAAAAACATTTAAATGCATTTAATTTCTTTTGAGAAAGTTTCAATAAATATATTCACGAATATGTATTTAGATACAGTTTTTCAGTTGAGTATCTCATGATGACAGTTTTTTTTCTTCATTGTCTTTTCCTTCGATACAAAACTGGTGTAACTCTACTAACTGGCTTATGGCGATCCGTCCTGTCATAACACTGTCCCTGTTGCTGCACTTATCGTCAAACTGTTTGAAGTAGCTGGAGGCTTTGTCTATATCTCCCATCTGAAATAACAACGAGACGGGTCAGGTGCTGAGGAAGGTGTCCACTGGCTCATAGGATACTAACATAACGTGTTTAAACCTCCATGTTTACAAAGGGCAGAAAAAATGACAAAAGCTGAACGTAAACACTCAGTCTTCTGATTTAATCTAGATACAAAAAAGACTTGTTTAATGAACTTTCCATAGATGACCGTCACATGAACTTCCCATAGTTTATCAAAAAGTACACTTCACATGCTTTACCATTTACATATGCTGAGCTCTCAATAAAAATTTCAGTTCTCCACTGGTAACAAATCCCACACACAAATCCTGATACCTATCCTGTCTGGCCTCAGTCCAATGCACGCAGTGGTGACGGCCAGCAATGCGGAGAGAAGTGAATCACGCCATGGATTTGTTTAAATCAGGGTGAAAATACTTCAGAATTTGAGCAAAACAGTATGTCCATGTATGTGTGATGTGATATGTAAGCCAGTAGTATCTATATGGCTAGTAGTACAAGTGCAACTTATCCACCCAGACAAAGGGTCTTGTACACGTCTGCCGATACCTGAAGATAAATCCGGCCTAGAGCACACAACAGCTCACAGTGATTGGCTGTATCCTTCTCCAGTAGACTTTCATACACTTCTAGTCCCGCCTCAAAATCCTACAAGCATAAGGAAGCATGGTGCATGTAGAGTAAAAATATATACATGCATACATACACATTATGTTCCAATACAACTGAATTTATAATTCACAGAGTTGGAAGTTCATGGTAGTACTATACCACAATTTTCTGCTCTTGTACTAAGGACAGAGAACTTGAGTCAAAGGTCAAAAAGCTGTCTCATGTACTTATTTAAAAGAGAAGTTAAGATGAGATTAAAGCGTAAACATAAACAATTCAGACGCAGTCGTCAAACTGTATCCCATATCAAGATCTTATCAATTTAAAAGAACAGTTTGGATATTTAAACAAAACATTCTAATTAGTCAAAAGTTGTCTCCCCTGTTGTCTATTCCATTAAAAACCACACACATTCACAAAGAATCGGACTGCATCTCTCGGATTTTCCTGAAATATACAGTATGTCCCAGACACTCACTGCTTGAGGCTCTTTTTCTGGCAGTTATTTAGGAACAATCCAGCACAGAAAGACCTTACCTTGACAGAAAGTAGACTATTTCCAGCACTGTACAACACCTGAAGTTCTCTCTTCCTCCATAACTCTAAGGATGCTGGGAGAACCAAATAATGTTCAGCATTTACTGACTCATGGTAGTTTAACACCATACCCTAATTCTTCAAATTATTTGGACAGATATTAGACCTGCTGAAAGCAAAATATTACATTTCTCTCCCAGCTTTCTGACAGAGTAAACATATGGATATGTTGGTCATTCGATGGTCTAACCGTGGGCGGAGAAAGAAACTTTGTATCCCTGATAGATTTACATGTATGTAAACTAAAAAGGGCAGATCAGGAGTCCTAAACATTAGGAGTTAGGGTACTCCAGAATTTTTCACTTATTGATGGCTGTCAGTTTTACCAGTTGAGGAAACTGATGTAACAAGGGTAAAACCACAGACCTTTGGCAAATTTAGACAAACTTTCCCACAAGTAGAGGTACAGACTTGCAGACCACAGTGGTGAAAGACAAGGGGTCTTCATCAAATGTAAGACTGCAAAAGTGACCACACAAATTTTTTTACTACATTGTACATTTGGAATAAAGGCAATGAATATTTCCTGTTTGTTAAAAATGGAGGGATATTAATTAAAGCAAGATGTAATTTGTTTTTACTTTTTCAATACCTTTCCTACTTTCAACTGACAGTTCCAGTAAACTGCCATCTTCTGCAAAGCCAGACTCCAGATTGGACACTATCTGTTAACGGGAGAAAAGAAGGAAAAAATATGCATGACTTCAGGATAAATCATATCAGATTATCTCCTTTAAAAACGCTACATTTGCCAGATTCAAAAACTGTAATTTAGCAGTTGTGTCCATTACTAGTGTTGTCATAAATATCAGCTTTTTGCTACATTAGCTGTAACATGTGAACAAATAAAAATCACCCAGTCTGGGCTTACAGTAATTGAACAGTTCATTTAATTCAACACAAAACCACTGATGTATTTATTGATCCCTGTTTAACGCAATGCTCAAGAATTTTTAAACACAAGTTGTGCTGTCACAGTGTACATTCTTATTACAAGTATATCATTTCTTTTTCCAGTTTCCTTGCGCTATTCCCTGTAACCTGTTTTACTAAGGACCCACAACATTCCCTTGACAGCATAAAGTGAAGACCTACTGGTACGTCATCATAACAGGACTGAATAAACCAACTTGTGCCTAAATCTATTACATACTAGACCTTCATATCCTGCAACAGAGAATGTCAATCCAACCAATCCAGACTCTGCATTGCAGTCTCAGCCAATGAGGTTTGTGGGTGAGAGTGCAAAGCTTTCATGGCCAGGCCCCCATTTCATGAAGTGCACTCACTGCAGTCAGCCCTTCGCTACCATGTCAACATACAAATACGAAGTACACTTTAATACTTACAAAGAGCAACTTCACACTAAAGTGCACTTTATGAAACTGAGCGCTGGCTTGTGTAGAGTATAACTTGGATATGCAGTTGGTTCAAACATATAAAACAAAAACCCTGGTATCAGACGAGTGACTAACCTTCCTGACAACAGCCAGGATGTAGTACAATCTGTCCAGAGCATCCTGAGTTCTGCCCAAGAAGTGGGGTAGGTTAGCATGGAGGATGCGCATCCCGAATGGAACCATGGACCCTGGACAGAACAGAGAGGAGATTTTAGCATACTGACACGGATGTGACTTCTCACTCATCATGCCACTTCCTTTGCAGGAAGAGGCCGTGACAAGCAGACATTCAGGCATTTGACTGCTGTTTAATGTTGTACTACAGACTTTTTATCTTCTGTCCTGTCTGCCAAGTTTATGGGTGGATGCACCAAGTCTAAACAAGCGCTCTTCTCGAGATACCTGACAAAACATTCGGGTCAGCAGAACTATAATCATACGCTTTAATACAGTAATTTTGTGCTCATCAAAAGACACCAAACACATTACTGAATATTTACACAAACGTCTCTGTTTGCTGTTTGACATGTCTCTATAGCCAGAACACAGATTTCTGATGTCAAATAATTTACTTACATTAGGTCATCTTTGAAAAAACATTTATTTCACATAGCCTGACTCTTTTTGGAAGCGTGCAGTAGGTTGGGTTTTTATTTTTTTCCTGTTAAATTTTTCAACACAAGGTAAACTGCCCAGGAAAAATGTTAACATAAAAAAGACTCAATCAAAACGTTTGTCAGGTGGACTTTCCTTTTCGATGGGTAGTTACGGTTACGTCACACAAACATTTCTGTTCCAGACGGCCTTACAGGTATATGTAGAGCTGTACACAGATCTCACCGCGTTTGCCAGGATGTAACTGAGGGTAGTAGTCGTAGTACAGGTCGGCCGTGTCCAGGTTCTTGAAGGCCTGGGACTCGGATTCCGCCAGACTGTATAATCTCAGCTTGGTGAGTAAGGTCAGGCGTAGGAACCACAGCTGTAACATACAGTACAGGTCACTCAGTGATTGGTTGCTTGTTAATCCACAGCTGTGCAAATGGCTTGATACATTTTTGAGGGAACGATCAACCTCCTGTTTTTTTTTTTCACACCTGCTTAAATTTTTTCTCCTACATGTACACAATGCTGGTTGGTTGTATGGTGCAGAAAACCCTGGAGTGAAATCCTTTGACAATCTTTCTCCACAGGTAACTGACAAACTTTCTCCACAGGTAACTGGCTAACCTTCCACACAGATAACTGGCTAACTTTCCCCATATACCATTATGACACACAGCTTGTCATGAGCAGAGTACATTCAACATCTCATTACAGTTAAGATGGCAAGTGAAGGCAAGAGATCCCTAATGAATTCTTATAAGGCATGTGGTCAGTTCAGATTCTCCCCTACCCCTACATTTTACCTGTACGGTGTGTGGGGAGTGTTGTGTGACCTGGCTGAATCTCCCAACCCCCTGGCCCTACATCTTACATGCAAGGTGTGAGGCGAGTGTCGTGTGACCTGGCTGGATCTCCCAACCCCCTGGCCCTACATCTTACATGTAAGGTGTGAGGGGAGTGTCGTGTGACCTGGCTGATTCTCCCCACCCCCTGGCCCTACATCTTACCTGTAAGGTGTGAGGGGAGTGTTGTGTGACCTGGCTGATTCTCCCCACCCCCTGGCCCTACATCTTACATGTAAGGTGTGAGGGGAGTGTCGTGTGACCTGGCTGATTCCCCCCATCCTCTGGCCCTACATCTGACATGTAAGGTGTGAGGGGAGTGTTATGTAACCTGTTGTTTCTTCTCACTCAATGACCCTACATCTTACATGTAAGGTGTGAGGGGAGTGTCGTGTCACCTGGCTGATTCTCCCCACCCCCTGGCTCAACATCTTACATGTAAGGTGTGAGGGGAGTGTCGTGTGACCTGACTGATTCTCCCCACCCCCTGACCCTACATCTTACATGTAAAGTGTGAGGGGAGTGTTGTGTGACCTGGCTGATTCTCCCCACCCCCTGGCCCTACATCTTACCTGTAAGTGGTGTGGGGAGTGTTGTGTGACCTGGCTGATTCTCCCCACCCTCTGGCTCAACATCTTACCTGTAAGGTGTGAGGGGAGTGTTGTGTGACCTGGCTGATTCTCCCCACCCTCTGGCCCTACATCTTACATGTAAGGTGTTTGGGGAGTGTTGTGTGATCTGGCTGATTCTCCCCACCCCTGGCCCTACATCTTACCTGTAAGTGGTGTGGGGAGTGTTGTGTGACCTGGCTGATTCTCCCCACCCTCTGGCTCTACATCTTACCTGTAAGGTGTGAGGGGAGTGTTGTGTGACCTGGCTGATTCTCCCCACCCTCTGGCTCAACATCTTACCTGTAAGGTGTGAGGGGAGTGTCGTGTGACCTGGCTGATTCTCCCCACCCTCTGCCCCTACATGTTACATGTAAGGTGTGAGGGGAGTGTTATGCGACCTGTTGTTTCTTCTCGCTCAATGTCCCTACATTTTACCTGTAAGGTGTGAGGCGAGTGTTGTGTGACCTGGCTGATTCTCACCACCCCCTGGCCCTGCGTCTTACATGTAAGGTGTGAGGAGAGTGTCGTGTGACCTGGCTGATTCTCCTCACTCAATGACCCTACATCTTACCTGTACGGTGTGTGGGGAGTGTCGTGTGACCTGGCTGATTCTCCCCACCCTCTGGCTCTACATCTTACATGTAAGGTGTGTGACCTGGCTGTTTCTCCTCACTCAATGACCCTACATCTTACATGTAAGGTGTGAGGGGAGTGTGATCTGGCTGATTCTCCCCACCCCTGGCCCTGCATCTTACCTGTAAGGTGTGAGGGGAGTGTCATGTGACCTGGCTGTTTCTCCTCACTCAGTGACCCGGTAAGGTGTGTGGGCAGTGTTGTGTGACCTGGCTGTTTCTCCTCACTCAGTGACCCTACATCTTACCGGTAAGGTGTGTGGGGAGTGTTGTGTGACCTGGCTGAATCTCTCCACCCTCTGGCCCTGCATCTTACCTGTAAGATGTGTGGGGAGTGTCGTGTGACCTGGCTGATTCTCCCCACCCTCTGGCCCTATATCTTACCTGTAAGGTGTGAGGGGAGTGCTGTGTGACCTGGCTGATTCTTCCCACCCCCTGGCCTGCTGACGTGATGAGTCTGCCCACCAGGTCTACAGCTGCCCGCAAACAATCTGCTTCCTGAAACACAGCAATGGCCAGAGGACATATATCTCTGAAAACTTCCTTTCCGTCTTTGACTGGGTTCGAGGTGGGTTTTGACAAAAGTCTTATCAAAACAGTATATTTCCACACTGATTGAGGTCATTCAGACAGTGGTCTGAGAAAGAGTTCTGTCTGGATTTGAGATTTACACTTTCTGAGCATATAGCAGACTTCAGAGCTGACAGCTGAAGTTCTGAATAAACAGCAATTGCGAATTTCAAACACAGTACGAAATCAGAAGTTCTTATTGTTTCCACTTTTGCCAAACGAGACCTCGTGCAAGAACACACGATGTCAACGATAGCTGATGCCTATCCATAAATTGGAATGTGCTTTTAATTGCTCTTGATGTCACTTCTAGCATAAATGGCTCAGTTGATATTATATCTGCCTGATGTTACCTTATGTAAACAATATTATCACATCACATCAGGCAAATTTTACAGAAATCGCCGATTTTGTTTTTGAGGATTCTTCAGTTATTGGAGTTAAATTTTGTTATTCACCGTAAATCCTTTTAAACCATGATGTTAATTGCATGTAAGTTCCATATGGCTTCCCCCAAATCATTTTAACACTTCCACCTAGTTTCTCTTGATACTGAAACAGCACTAATTTCCTTGTTGCTGCCTTGGTATATATATGCGTAGTTATATATACATAATTAATTGGCTATTACAATCTTCATGCAATTGAAGTTCAAGACATTTACCATACCACAGAATGATAAGTCAGATTTACCAGGCAAGAAACACATGTACTGCACAATCCGTTGTGCAGTACATGTGTTTTTTATTCTCAAGTTTTTATTCTCAAGTTTTCTTGGCAAGCATGACAAAACATGTTATCATCAACTAAGGACGGAAATTCCTCAAACATTCTATAAAACATTAAAATAGAAATTAGACCATAAAATTATAGAAATATATACAGATATACACATGAAGAAGAGCTTACAATGAGTCTGCGAACACCTTGGTCATCTTGGGACACATCATCAGCAGACAGGGTCTGTCTCTGAGCAACTTGTTCTTCCCCTGAAAATCTGCCCAGCATCTCAACAACAGGGTCACCCTGGCACAAAATCAGAGCACATATTTGTTATTTTAATATGCCCGAGCTTGGAGTTTCAAACTTGAGAATGTTTCAGTTATACGGCTATAACATGGATGGTGAGAACCAGTCAGAACCATGTGAACACTATGTACACTGTTTCCATGTACATGTATAAAATATAGACATTTCATTAGACATATTTTTAGATGATTGTCTATCAACATAACACCATAGAGAATGGTAACTCAAGTAAATGTTGGTAGATCACAGGGGCATCGGACCAGTGCTTGTTTAACTCTATTGGCCAGAACCAAACTCCACTGACCTCACATCAGCTACACATCAAGTGTGATTCTCACCAAAAAAGAAAATAAATAAATAAAATCTGTACATATACGTGCTAGTCTCACACATTTTCAATTATTCTGAAAATTGCATTGGGCTTCTTCTTAGCAAGTGAAAAATCACTGAGACATACTGGAACATGAATACTGGCTGGCTCTTGTTTGCACGGTTATTATTCAGTGCCCCATGTCTGACAACATGGTCATGATTGAATACCACAAAGAGTAAGAACCAGACACATGCCTTGATCATACCCAAAGACACTGGCTTACTGACACAAAATAAATACAGGAGTTTACATCAGATCATGAATGATCAAAGCATCAAGGCTGAATTGAGGGCCATATTCTGGGAAAAGCAAAATAAGACCATCCACTTCTGCACACCACTATTCTATCAAACTGTCTTGTTACCTGTGGGTCATCCAACACCAAACCAGGCATACACAGCTCATCCGGACTAGGGTAGTATGTTCCAGGAGCACTGGTTACCATGGATACAATCACCTGTCTGGTGTGCTCTGACGGGAGCCATGCATCTCTTCTTCTGTCAGCGTCACTCATGTGCAAGCTCGCTGTGAATGGGTCTTCCGCTGTCGTCAGGAAATTCTCAGAGAATTGCTGAAACTGTGCATGTGGCTGGTGAGTCGGGCTGACAGGGGCAGGGAAGCCAGAATGTTGTGCTTGTAATGGTGGAGTCTTATGAGTTGGGCTGGGGAGGGGAGATAACTGGTCTTCTGTGGTAGAGGTACATGTTAGTTTGAGTTTCTGTTCTTCTTTTTCAGCAGCGGGAGCTGAGCTCTCACCACTCACATGAACTTCTCCATGCTCCTCGTGATGGGAATATAGCGTGTCTTGTACCGGTGGAAAAGAATCACCCTGAAAGTGTTTTGGGGTCCCAAATGTTTGGTGAATTGGAGAAACGCTTAAATTTTCTACATTTGGATTGTCGTTACCCTCTGCTGTGAAGGATTCAAATGCGTCCGTTTCCTTTTCCAGTAGAGCCTGTTCATCAACATCTACTGGCTTTGTGAGGTCCACTGATGGCTTTTCACACTCAAAACTCACAGGCTCAGGTTCTGGCTGTGAACAATGCCGTACCCGCTTTGCAGTGTCAATGGGAACTGGGGCAGCTGCACTAACTGGAGCTGGTTCCTCACCTGTTAACCCATCAAAGAAATCCCCTGAAGAAGAATCCCCAAAATAATGGCTCAGTCTTGGAGTTTCATACTGCTCGTTATCAACAGAATTACCCGCCTTGTTGGTGCTTCTCACACTCTCCACTGTTTTCTCCACTACAGTGTCAGTTTCTCTGTCTGTCTCACTGATATTTGTTGAGCCTTGTAATGCCTCATCATCATTTTGCTGACTTTCTTCCTGGTCTTGAGAATTTTCCCTAGAATTCACCACAGTCTCTCTCTCATCCTCTCCTACTTCAGATAATTTTGCTTCATCATCTGAGGGCGATGGTTCTAGCGCTACAGAATCCAGAGTGTCCGTGGTAGGAGAATGGACGAGGGCACTAGCTCTATCAATGTCCACCAAATTGGGAGATGAATTCTCATCCAAAGTCTGCTTGGCAATGACATTGCTGGCTTTTTCTTCTCCTGTATCATCCAGGCATATGGAGATGTTAGGGTCAAGTTGAGGTAAGTCTGCCATGACGAATTCTCCACACACAAATTACAGGAGAATTTTAGCTCTTTTGCTGGTCCTGCAACATAAATAAATAAATGTTCATGTGTGCAGTGCAGATATAAAATAATTAACTTATTAGCAGCTTGGGAGATAAGCCTGTTATAAATGTGTATCCACTGATGACAGAACTAAATTCAGAGATTTTGAGACCACACCGAAGTCAGCCAACTTGACATGTGTTACCAGGACCATGCACTGTCTATACAAGTGAAATTGTGTCCAGCCACTGATTCCTGTGGGCACATACCTATGTACCTATGTGTTAGGATTTACAGGTAGGATAGGTAGGATTTACATCAATATTGAGACTAAATGTAATTATGATCATGTAACAACCAAACTGTACTCTAAGTGGTTAATCCTTATCTTATCAGCATTGCTAAGTTGCAGGAATGAAAAAGTGTCTCAAATACAAAAACTTATTTTTTAGCACCCGTATGTAAAATGTACTTGTTAAAGTCAGAATACTGCATTTTAATTGAGCTTTTATTATAAAACAAAGAAGTGTGTATATACAGTATGCATGTATAAGCTGACATGGGTGCACCTTCAAGATACACCTATACATAAGTCTTAAGTAAATTATCATGGCTAAAAATACAATGCTGATCAAGTGACTGCACTTAACAACGAGACCAAATGTAAAAAGTGTTACCATACAGCTGGAAATACTGCATCAAGACCCTGCAGTGTGTCATCAGAACCTACATATAAATGACTAGATTCTGATGCCTACACTGAGGCTAACTTCTGCCTACAGGAAGGTTAAATGGCATGCTGAAAGGTAAAATAAACATTACCAGCCATCCTATTGGCTAAACATAAAGGTGCACATCGTGACTCACAGCTATTTCTTTTAGGCTTCAATTTCTTTGATCAATCTCCCATGTGTCTGTAAGATATAACATGTATTTCTCTCACTGAACTGTGTGGGCATCGGATCAGCATTCACCAAAACAACATCGAACGTCCAAACATGTACTCTTGTTCGTTTCTGTCAGTTAGAGACACGGGATAGCGATTTTATCGCAACACTGAATGCCAGATGGACTAAGGATACTGATTCAAACGGATCTAACGATGCATTGAATTTACAAGCAGTGCTGACAAACTCACTGCGGTGATACACTGCTCAGTTTGGTGTCAGCTTCACTCATGAACCTACCACTGGTTCCAACCATGCAGACTCGTAGTTGTACTTGCTGCACAATCACCACGATCAGGTCTACAACACCAGCGGGATTGTTAATGTTGATGAGGTTGCATTCAGATTTACCTCTGTCCAAAATAATCATCAGCATACATGAAATCATGGGTTCTTTGCGCACACATTCTGATAAATTAAGATGACCCTAGAGCGAAGAACATTGTTATGTCAAGATGTCCCAAACCGCTTCTCCCTCTGCGGATGACACCTCCTCAACTTCCGTCGTCTGCAGTTTGATTTTTGGTAGACGTAACATTTCACTAAAAATGAATATTAGCAACGCCTTTGGCAATTTTTACGTTCTCTGTTTTCACAAAACATGGTGTTAGTCATTTCAATATGAAAAAGAATTTTTCCACTGCTTTATTGTGAAGTCAAACGCCGCAGTCGTTTACGACAGCCATAAACGGGATCTCCCGACAATATGGAGGATGAGGCACCTGTCATTTATGGACTTGAGTTTCAGGTGAATGGCAAATGGCTGTTAATCCCCCCTGATTGATAACTGTAAATGGCTTACAAGTTCTTGAAATTGAGAAGATCCATATGCATTTACAATTCTGACACTCTTCATAATATTTTTCCTTTGTTGCAGTCCCAAGCAATATGTAAACATATCAGATTGTTGAGTTTAATGGGATGGTACATGTGTGAGTGTGATGTAAAATGTATTTGCTGTGTTGCACTTGCACTTGTTTTCCATGGGTATTCTTTATGATGCATTTGTTAAGCAAAACCTGTAATTGACGACCATGCAAACCAGTAGTTTTCAGAATTAATCCTTCACACTGATGAATTTTATCCTCCAACATCCACATCACAGACCACAAAGTTTAGTACAAGACTGCTCAGACGATAGAATTTGCATTAGAAATGAAGCGATCGCCAGCGAGGCCCAAATTCCATGACTCATTATAACAACATGAGGACTAACACTGACAATCTGATCAGTAAATAAGCACTACACTTGCATTTGACTGTTCAAATCCACAGTGTAACCTCTCCATTTCCCCTGTAACAATTAGAGATATGATGTGCTTCTGAACTTTCCTAAACTAAAAAGTGTGCTTATATTTTGCAGGCACGGGCTTTGTCTGCTCAGGTGGCAGAGACTGACAGCATCCGATTCCTGGTGGGCACCCAGTCGTTGAGGGCAGAAAACCAGGTACTACTGTTGATATAAGACTTGTGTGAATCCTACTGGGCAGTCTGCGTTCTGTTGCCTGGGTTTTGTGAGCATATTTCTTGTCAGAAACTGAATTTGAACAAATGAGAAAACTCAATATTTTTCGTCCAAATGTATAGAAATCTAAATTTATTTCATGAAAACTTCATACAAAACTTTTTTTGGAAACTAAATTTTTTCTATATTTCTCATAGTGGTTAGTGCCTAGAAAAACCCCGGCATTGGCAGTGTTGAGTCTTGGAAAGTTGCCCTTATGGCTCCTGTTCTTTGTGAACATAATTGACGTTTTTTAATGATTAAGCTGTAATTTGACAGCAGTAAAAGTTTGAATTACAACCTGTAAATTTAGAGCATTGAGAAATGTAAGAAAAAAGGATCCCTGTAAATTCTTGCCTATTGATAATTTCACTGCTAAGCTGTAATGTGACAGCATTGAGAATTTCAGTTCTAAGCTGTACTGTGACAGCATTGAGAATTGCAATGCTAAGCTGTAATGTGACAGCGTTGAGAATTGCAATGCTAAGCTGTAGTGTGACAGCATTGAGAATTGCAGTGCTAAGCTGTAATGTGACAGCATTGATAATTGCAATGCAAAGCTGTAATGTGACAGCCTTGATAATTTCAGTGCTAGGCTGTAATGTGACAGCACTGAGAATTGCACTGCAAAGCTGTAATGTGACAGCATTGATAATTGCAATGCTAAGCTGTAATGTGACAGCGTTGAGAATTGCAATGCTAAGCTGTAATGTGACAGCGTTGAGAATTGCAGTGCTAAGCTGTTCATGTAGACTTACATAATTGTATTGCCTGTATCTGACAGGTCCACCATATAGACTTTGATGATGAGAACAATGTAATCAATAAGAATGTATTCATGCACCGGGAGGGGGAAATCTGGCACCTGTCCTCCTGTACCTTTGACAAGAATCTCCTCACTACCTGCTACAACAAAAGTAAGAAGGTTTTCTCTTTAATTCTTTACCAAACAGTATCCAGATCTCATTACTCATCTTCTAAAAATATGTTTCCTGTCACTGTCAACTGTATTCAAGTGAATTTGTGCATATTATACTGAAAGATGTAATTAAATATTCTCACCAGCTGCTATAACTAAAGTAAAGCTCTTCAATGTTGACTTGATTCACCTGTTAATGTTTTTATCCTTTATGCAGCAAGTTGCAAATTATGTATTCACAGTGAGGTTTACTACATGGAAGCCAAACATTTGCAGTTTATGGAAAATTTGCTCTGTACTTCTCAACTGGATTATGAGATGTTTTGGCTTAGTTCAGCATTTTGCACAAACTCAATTCTTTAACCTGTATATTATAAAACTATGGAATTCTGAAGTATGTTTTAATGATTTTAATTCAACAGATTTAATTTCATACATTTTTATTTATTCAGCAAGTGATGCAAAGACCGAGATCCAGGCTGCTGTCTGGCGACTCCCCTCAGACTTTGACACCAGCAGTTCAGATGATTCTACCACAAACATACAGCCATTAGAACTTGTCTGTCACCTCAACAGTGACGAATTTGGAGATATCAAAAGGTGAGTGTACTCTCTGTTTGACATATAATAACAGTTGTTGTGCAGAGTGTTCTCCTGTCCAATATATACTATAATTTCTGGGTATTATCAAGCGTACTCTTCAGGATGACGTCTAATTTTCTGCCTTTCCACCTACCTCGGAGAGCTATCTCACTGTATCCTTCATTAGTCAGTGCCACAGGTGAGTAAAGTGCCCAGATGTGTGTGATCTTGAATGGGTATATTTAGTAATGCATTTACAGTAGTAGTTCTGTCTGAAGTCAGAGAGTGGTGCTTTGCTGACTCAAACGTGAAAAGGTGGCTTGTTACAACTATCAGGCTGTTGACCAGTGAGGCTGTGTGTTCAAATCCAACCTTGGCATGGTTTTGTCAGAGGCTTTAAGTCAGGAGATTCATTGAGTACCTGACGAAGGCCACTCCAGTTTTCTCTACCCATAAACCTTAAGTGGTAATTTCTAAAATCTTAAGACAGTGTAAGTTTTGTCTTCTTTATCCAGCATTCTGTGGCATCCAATGGGAGACAGTAACACTGCATTAGGAATTGCAGATAGTCACATATTATTATGGGACTTGGATAGTCAATCTGCTACAGCAAAGGTAAGGTTCACTGGTACACCTGGCCACTCTCATACGTTTATGAGTGAAAAATTCTTGAGTACCGTATTAATATCAAATCAAATCAATAAATTCAAAACAAATGGGCTTATTCTTTTTTACTAAGAAACTGTGCAACAGCTCCGTACTTTCTTCCGAGCTGACGGGTTTACAAAAACATTTATGTAAAAAGGACAAAAAATGAAACAGTCTCGAGATTCCTGAAGTCATAAAGGTCATGCTTTACATGTTGCTGCTAGCATTATTAGTCTTGGAAATCTTTCATTTAGTTAAAAGATTCCGCATCTGTGGAGGGCAAAGGTCAGCCAAAGTTGACGAGTGGGAAGTGGAATCCTCACCATAACAGTTCCCAAATTGCGACGGCCAATGACACGACGATACGGGGCTGGGACCTCCGAAGCATGCAGTAAGACCTGCTATCCTGTCATGTACACAGCTGAGCCAAGCTAAAGAGACAGTTTGTATGAATGAAACTTCCTTAATGTTTTATTCTTCAAAGAAGGAAAGACTCTAGAGTATGGCCTTGAACAACAGTCAGTTAAAGAAATAAATAAATGAAACAAGGGAGACGTGTTAATGGAGTGGTGAAATCTGCTTTGCACAAATGTAAAAATGAAATCTTTAATGGTAGAAAAATATTCATAACCCTAATTTTTAAATTTTTATGGTCTACTATTTCACAGATTTTTTAACATCTACTATCAGGTTTGATTATGAAAATGAAAGAAAACATATAAGTGTCATTGCTATGTTTAAATGTTTTGTTAATATGTATATTAATGTATATTATCATTACGGTATATTAATGCTATGTTGTTTTTCTGTCGCTAACTAGCGTGGTCTATACTATAGAGAACGCCCACGGTCAGCTGGTCAGAGATATAGACTTTAACCCCAACAAGCAGTATTACCTGAGCAGCTGCGGGGACGACTGCAGAGTGAGGTTCTGGGATGTCAGGAACCCCAGCGAACCCCTCAAAGTTCTGTCTGATCACTCACACTGGTTAGTCGCTGTAACGATCATTGGTTGGTCACTGTAACAATCACTCACACTGGTTAGTCATCATTCAGATTGGTTAGTCAATGCAATGATCACTCACACTGGTTGGTCACAGTAATGATCACTCACACTGGTTGGTCGCAGTAACAATTACTCACTGGTTAGTCACTGTAATGATCACTCATACTGGTTAGTCGCTGTAGTGATCACTCACACTGGTTAGTCTCCGATCACTCACACTGGTTAGTCTCTGTGACGATCACTCACACTGGCTAGTATCTGATCACTCACACTGGTTAGTCACTGTAATGATCACTCACACTGGTTAGTCACTGTTACGATCACTCACACTGGTTTGTCTCCAATGACTCACACTGGTTAGTTGCTGTAATGTTCAGTCATACTGGTTAGTCGCTGTAATGATCACTCACACTGGTTAGTCTCCGATCACTCACACTGGTTAGTCTCTGTGACGATCACTCACACTGGCTAGTATCTGATCACTCACACTGGTTAGTCACTGTAATGATCACTCACACTGGTTAGTCACTGTTATGATCACTCACACTGGTTTGTCTCCAATGACTCACACTGGTTAGTTGCTGTAGCGATCACTCACACTTGTTAGTCGCAGTAGCAATCACTCACACTGGTTAGTCGTTTAACAATCACTCACACTGGTTAGTCGCACTCACACAGGTTAGTGTCTGTAACAATCACTCACACTGGTTAGTCACTGTAGCAATCCCTCACACCACTGGTTAGTCGCGCCCACACAGGTTAGTAGCTGTAATGATCACGCACACTGGTTTGTCACTGTCATACACCTCTCAGTTCTGACAGTTTTGGCTAAGTGGTATTTTTTGTCTAGTGCTGCAGTACTTTAATTTGGAGGGCTTCCCTTTGATGTTCTCCGTGGTAAATTCCAGCTAAACAATCGCACAGGTTTCAGCTTCACTTTCACAATGTCTCAAGGTTTTCTACCTTGTTCCATTTTTCAGGGTGTGGTCTGTAAGGTACAACCACTTCCACGACCAGTTGGTTCTGTCAGCAAGCAGTGATAGCAGAGTTGTCCTCAACAACGTTGTCTCTTTATCCTCTGAGCCTTTTGGCCACCTGGTGGAGGAGGAAGACAACTCTGAGGATGAGGAAGAGGCTAAAGAGGGGTTAGTTTAAGATGTGCCAATGTTAAAACATATGTGTCTTTTTTTTGTGTAATAAATTGCAATGTATTAAAAGATTTATTGAAAGTTTTAGGAAAAATAAATTCTTTAGTTTTTCCTGATGTGATGTCAGGCAAGAACACGTAATGTCCCCTGTCAGCGGCATACAGAACTAATAATGCTTTACTATTAAACACTCTTGGAATCATTACAGTATAAATGCCTTTAGGGGTCAAATAGTTTCATTCATTGTAATCCCCTGCAAACCTTGGAGTTAGCCCTGTTACAAATACTTTCCTTCATATCATTTTTGTATTTCTGCCTATTTTCTCTTGGAACTGGAATACCACTTTAAATAGTTCATGAATAACACTGAGTTATCTGATGAAGGAATCCATGTATAATAAAATTTTTGTGGTGATTAAGTTAGTCAAATGTGCGGAAACTGAGTTGAAGTTAGAAAGCAGAAATTCAGAAATGCACCACAACCTGATTCCTGTGCATGTCATGGAGAATCCCTGCACACCATTGTTGGTATGGACAGTCTAACTGTATTCCTTATTCATTCGCATGTGTACTATCACATTTTTTGGAAATGTCAACGTAGATTGGAGTATCCCTTAATTATTTTGAATAGTATGAATGACAGCGATTTTCTGAAGGGGGACTCACTGATGACTGTGTATATGTTGTTTGTGTGTGAGATGTAGTATGATAAAAGAAAGTCTCTTGAGCGTGACACACTATCTTTTAAGCCTTTTGGCCACATCCTGGCCGAGAGAGATAAGTAATTACATGCAAGCTTGTGGTGATTGCAACAATGTAAAACTATCATTACAGCTGGGGCTAATACTGTATTTTGCAGAACGCGGGAACCAGTTGAAGACGGTATCCTAGCAACGTATGAAGAGCATGAAGATAGTGTTTATGCAGTTGAGTGGTCAACTGCAGACCCCTGGGTGTTTGTCTCCCTTAGTTACGACGGTCGTGTTGTCATCAACAGGGTGCCAAGAGCAGAAAAATACAAGATCTTGTTGTGAAGTTGTGCTCAGTTTATGTTGCCATAATGGCTGATGTAACCAAGTAGGGTATACAGCAGACTGGAGCCCACTGCATTGTCCGTGATGGAGGGATGCTGTTGGATTTGAACCAACAATCATTGAGACTTGAACCTACACTTTTACTGCTACATCACAGGAAAATTTCTCCTGGCTGAGTTGAAGGTACCTTGGTTGTTATGCCTTGTAACATTCACTCCCTCTGCTCCAATGTCTTGAAGAAAAACACCTCATAAAACCTCTTGAAAGTGTCCAATTAATCAATTATCACAACAATAACACCAGTTGTTGAGGTTTGAACCACTGACCATTGGAATAACAGCCCATCTCTATACCACTAGACCAATGGGATATTCTCCTGTTTCTCCATTAGGCAAACTATGTCATCGTTGTCATCAGTAAGCTCAGCCTGTGTATACAGCTCTGTTATTGTTACATTTATTATTTATAATGTTGTCCCACATGCATTCCAGGAATGACAAATTGCTAACGTGTTGACTGTTCTGTGACTGGCCTAGTGGTTAGAACGTTCGTCTCATGAGTACCTTGGGAGACCCAGAGGGCAGATCTTAGGGTATAGGCTCATATTTCTCATACTGGTCTATATACTGGGACAGGCTTGGGTGTCAGCCCTGCCCTGTGGTCATGGTCAGCATATTGTGACAGAGTGTGGTGCCATGCTGTGTGTTTTCATCAGTTAACTGTGATAGGGTGTGGTGCCATGCCTTGTGTTTCCATCAGTAAACTGTGGCAGGATGTGGTGCCATGCCCAGTGTTTCCATCAGTAAACTGTGACAGAGTGTGGTGCCATGCTGTGTGTTTTCATCAGTTAACTGTGATAGGGTGTGGTGCCATGCCTTGTGTTTCCATCAGTAAACTGTGGCAGGATGTGGTGCCATGCCCAGTGTTTCCATCAGTAAACTGTGACAGAGTGTGGTGCCATGCTGTGTGTTTTCATCAGTTAACTGTGATAGGGTGTGGTGCCATGCCTGGTGTTTCCATCAGTAAACTGTGACAGGGTGAGGTGCCAGGCCTAGTGTTTCCATCAGTAAACTGTGACAGGGTGAGGTGCCATGCCTAGTGTTTCCATCAGTAAACTGTGGCAGGATGTGGTGCCAGGCCTAGTGTTTCCATCAGTAAACTGTGACAGGGTGTGGTGCCATGCTGTGTGTTTTCATCAGTTAACTGTGATAGGGTGAGGTACCAGGCCTAGTGTCTCCATCAGTAAACTGTGGCAGGATGTGGTGCCATGCCTGGTGTTTCCATCAGTAAACTGTGACAGGGTGTGGTGCCAGGCCTAGTGTTTCCGTCAGTAAACTGTGGCAGGGTGTGGTGCCATGCCTGGTGTTTCCATCAGTAAACTGTGGCAGGGTGAGGTGCCATGCCTAGTGTTTCCATCAGTAAACTGTGGCAGGATGTGGTGCCAGGCCTAGTGTCTCCATCAGTAAACTGTGACAGGGTGTGGTGCCATGCCTGGTGTTTCCGTCAGTAAACTGTGACAGGGTGTGGTGCCATGCCTGGTGTTTCCATCAGTAAACTGTGGCAGGGTGAGGTGCCAGGCCTAGTGTTTCCATCAGTAAACTGTGGCAGGATGTGGTGCCAGGCCTAGTGTCTCCATCAGTAAACTGTGACAGGGTGTGGTGCCATGCCTGGTGTTTCCGTCAGTAAACTGTGACAGGGTGTGGTGCCATGCCTGGTGTTTCCATCAGTAAACTGTGACAGGGTGAGGTGCCAGGCCTAGTGTTTCCATCAGTAAACTGTGACAGGGTGTGGTGCCATGCCTGGTGTTTCCGTCAGTAAACTGTGACAGGGTGTGGTGCAAAGCCTGGTGTTTCCGTCAGTAAACTGTGACAGGGTGAGGTGCCAGGCCTAGTGTTTCCGTCAGTAAACTGTGACAGGGTGTGGTGCCATGCCTGGTGTTTCCGTCAGTAAACTGTGACAGGGTGTGGTGCAAAGCCTGGTGTTTCCGTCAGTAAACTGTGACAGGGTGAGGTGCCAGGCCTAGTGTTTCCATCAGTAAACTGTGGCAGGGTGTGGTGCCATGCCTGGTGTTTCCATCAGTAAACTGTGACAGGATGTGGTGCCATGCCTGGTGTTTCCATCAGTAAACTGTGGCAGGATGTGGTGCCATGCCTGGTGTTTCCATCAGTAAACTGTGACAGGGTGAGGTGCCAGGCCTAGTGTTTCCATCAGTAAACTGTGACAGGGTGTGGTGCCATGCCTGGTGTTTCCGTCAGTAAACTGTGACAGGGTGTTATACCAGGCCTAGTGTTTCCATCAGTAAACTGTGAGAGGGGATGGTGCAAAGCCTGATGTTTCCATCAGTAAATTGTGACAGGGTGTGATGCCCAGTCTGATGTTACCATCAGTAAACTGTGACTGGATTATGTGTCATGTCTGGTGTGAGTATGTTGTGACTGTTTGGATGTCATGATGGTGTCATAATCAGTGTAGGGGGCCTCCGTGGCTCAGTCGGTTAGGACGCTATCGCAGCGCAGTGACCGAAGCCTCCCACCAATGGGGTTGCTTTGAGTTCAAGCCCAGCTCATGCTGGCTTCCTCTCCGGCCGTACGTGGGAAGGTCTGCCAGCAACCTGCGGATGGTTGTGAGTTTCCCCTGGGCTCTGCCTGGTTTCCTCCCACCATAATGCTGGCCGCCGTAGTATAAGTGAAATATTCTTGAGTATGGGATAAAACACCAATCAAATAAATAAGTAAATAAATAATGAGTGTACTGGATGACAGGATGAGATTTCATGTCAAGTGTAACAGTATACAGTGACAAGGTAGGGTATCTTTCCTAGTGTTACTTGGGATAAAATAAAGTTGTCAGTTTTGATATGCCAATTATCTGTTTATTGTGGTGAACTGATATGTGCATCTATACAAAGTTTGTGTAAATGTTCACTTCATAGCTTGTTGTTATATCATGGACTGGTAAGATGCAAGAGTTACATGTTGATACAATGCTAAGTGTACCATTTTCCCGTATTTTTGTAGCTCATTCATGTCATTTGTGTACAGAGGTGAATTCACATAAATTATGACTGCACAGTCCACCTACTGAAATATGTAGACAAAATAAAGTCTATCCTTACATCATTTAAAGTATGTATTGTGTGTGTCCTATCATTAGGTTAAAATGACTATCATTAAAACAACAGAGAAAAATTAACACTATAATGAAGAAAAACAGAATAGTTTTATTTGGATTATAAATTATACTTTGGATCACTGCAACTGTCTGTCATTTGGCCAATGTGCAAATCCAATGCTTGCTGCTTCGGCTACATCCTAAAGTCAGAAAGTTTGTGAAGAACCACGCTAAGGTTGATGGTTTACTCCAGCATTCTGGTTTCCTCCACCAAGCGTAACAGTCATCATGTAAACAAAAAATCTGGACTAGGGCAGTAAAACCCGAATGAATTAAAAAAAAAAGTCACAGAATATACTGTGTGTATAAATGAGACGACTTTGTGGTTATCAGGTAAAGTAATCGCAATCTCTTCGTATCCTTACATACAGCATAATTGTGATGACTACTGTGCATTATTTTTTTCATAGGTTTCATATTTCCATAATATACAAAAACTACATACATTTTGTCATACAAACAAGGAAAAGCTCCCTGCAACAGTTTCAAGTTTATTGCCATTTTCGCCCTCCAAAGGAAACAACTCAACTGACGGGAAGAGGCAGGTGGAATCAGCGGAGATAAGGGTCCAAAGGGAGATAATTTTTTTTTTTTTTTTGGACCCCCTAAGGCCAACGTACCATGCCAGCCCACATGACAGTGGAACGTTTGACTGGGTGAACTAGAGTGCAAAGTGCAAAGGCTGTTATGTGGAGATTATTTTCAGGGAGAAAAAAGTTGTCCTTTTGCACAGGTGTCGCTCATGAAAGGAGTGTGGATACAAAATGGCTAAGCAGGTACATCGGAAAAAGACTCAGAAACTTTCAGTATTTCTTTCCCACTACAATCACGGTTTTACTCGCGTCAACACGCTTTGCTCGCGCAGACACGGCGGTGAAAACATTGTCACAATAACATGGAAGTTAATACGGAATTTTAGGTTTCGTTAAACGTTCATAATTTATACATGCTATGCAGGTTGTTCTGTAGTAAAACATACTGTAATTTCTGCTTATGATAAGCCGTAGTTCTCAGAATATTATCCACTTTTGTTCATTTTTTGATCCCATTTCATGTTATCTTTCACAACGTCGTCTGCTTGCCCCTGTCTCGAGCGAGTGAAGTGGCCGCATGTCCGCGGTCAGCTATATATAGACTTACATATAACTAACATAAACTGAACATTACATTATCAACTGAACACATGTGACATTGGATAAGGTGCCTCGGACACCATTTAAGGATTTAGGGTTACCTGGTATGCATCTGTTACATTTACCACATTATTGTGTCGGTGTAGCTGTCAACAATGAGATTGTCAAAGTGATACCAAATGTGAAAAACAAATTTGCAGATACCTCACTTAAAGAGACCCTGTAAACTGGAACAAATATATATAGGGCTTGCTGTTGTATTTACCTCCTTGTGCAGAATTTCCAACATTAGTAAAACAGTACCATAAAAATTTAATTTCTCAGTTAGGTGACGGCCTACAAGAATGTCTGATTTCAGGTAGGCTGGTTGGTTTGTCTCAATTGGATCACTCTGACAGATGTATTTGGTAATTGCCCTGTCATAGTCAGAGTGAAAGCAGAGGTATTTTGGAGTAATTGGGAAAGGAGGAAATCATCCCAGCACATTGTCACTTAGTCACACCCTCTGTTGACAGGTAAGTTTTAGTGTGACATTTAACATGTTGTGCCTGCAGACAAAGCCAGATGACGACTCAAAGATGGAGATAGAACAAGCTCTTTGTGACACCTTGGAGACAGAAAATGTCAAGTTTAAGAGGAGTTTAACAGGTGGAATGGTCACTCAGAATGGGGTGTATGAGACAGACAAGGGTGAGGTGTTTGTCAAAATGAGTGACAAACCACAGGTAAACTTCCTATGTTAAAATACTGAATGTATTTGTCTGAAGTATTGGCTGAAAAAAAAGGCATGACATCCTAAAATACATGTATTACTTTTGGTGCTGACTTGTACATTTTCCCAGAAGGATATCACCCTACCTCCTAAACAAACATGAGAACACCTTTTTAACAGAACATACTCTCAAGAAAAGTCAGGTAAAATGTGTAACTTAGTCATATTTGAGTTTTAGTCAAGTTTGAGGTCAAATACAGTAATTCAGCTGGCTTATAGCCTTTTGTTTAAAGAATCTGTAGTCAGAGTTCTTCAGTGGGATACCAAGTAAGTGGATGATCTGTTCGGTTGTTATGAACAAATGAGCAAGATTTCACTGTCCAAAATTAGATTTATAGTTGCTGTTTAATATGCATGAATGTTGAGAATAGAACCTTCATGAATGAAATGAAGAAATAAAAACCAAAAAGACATGTCCTAAAGTTATTTTGCTTATAAATCTGTACACTTTACATGTGATACAGTTACGTGCATGATGATGAGAATTGTGCACACATTGCCTTTTTACTCCCTTTATCATCCCTTATTGTTTGAAGGCTCGACAGATGTTTGATGGTGAATTTGCAAGTTTAGAAGAACTGAGGAAAACAAATGTTGTGAAGGTCCCATGTCCTATTAAGGTATTTGTACTCATCTCTGTCTGGTGATCTGTGTACAAAATCATGTACTGCCGGAATAGTACCATGACCACCAAACTAAGGTGCTGGTGCCCTGTGTGTCTTGTCAATGGGTGCAGGGACGCTGTTTATCTGTCTCCTCCAGGGGCGCTATCTGTGTGCCTTGTGCAGGGATGCTATCTGTGTATATTGTGCAGGGACGCTATTTCTGTGCCTTGTTCAGGGATGCTATCTGTGTGCCGTGTACAGGAACCCTATCTCTGTGCCTTGTGCAGTGATGCTATCTGTGTGCCTTGTGCTGGGGCGCTATCTGTGTGCCTTATGCAGGATCACTATCTGTGTGTCTTGTGCGGGGGCACTATCTGTGTGCCTTGTACAGGAACCCTATTTGTGTGCCTTGTGCAGGGATGCTATCTGTGTGCCTTGTGCTGGGGCGCTATCTGTGTGCCTTATGCAGGATCTCTATCTGTGTGTCTTGTGCAGGGGTGCTATCTGTGTGGCTTGTGCAGGGACGCTATCTGTGTTCCTTATACTGGGGCACTATCTGTGTGCCTTGTGCAGGGACGCTATCTGTGTGCCTTGTGCAGAGACGCTATCTGTGTGCCTTATGCCGGGGCACTATCTGTGTGGCTTGTGCAGGGACGTTATCTGTGTGCCTTATGCAGGGGCGCTATCTGTGTGCCTTGTGCAGGGACGCTGTCTGTGTGCATTGTGCAGGGGCGCCATCTCTGTGCCTTTTGCAGGGACGCTATCTGTGTGCATTGGGCAGGGGTGCTATCTGTGTGCCTTGTGCAGAGACACTATCTGCGTGCCTTGTGCAGAGATGCTGTTTCTGTGTCTTCTCCAGGGGCACTGTTTGGCTTTTTTTTATGGGCATTCTGTGTCTTGTGCAGGGGCACTCTTTGGATCCTCTGTTATTTGCATTTTGTGCCTTGTGCAGGAGTACTCTTTGGATTGTCTGTTATGGGCATTCTGTGCCTTGTGCAGGGGAACTCTTTGGCTCCTCTGTTATTTGCATTTTGTGCCTTGTGAAGGGGCACTCTTTGGATCCTCTGTTATGGGCATTTTGTATGTTGTCCAGGGGTACTCTTTGGATCTTCTATTATTGGCGTTCTGTGCCTTGTCCAGGGGCACTCTTTGGATCCTCTATTATGGGCATTCTGTGCCTTGTGCAGGGGCACTCTTTAGGTCCTCTATTATGAGCATTCTGTACGCTAAGCTTTGGCACTGTTTGGCTCCTCTGTTATGGATACTATCTAGGATTAATTACACCATTTTATGTTGCATGTAGAGTCGTAAAGTTTTAATTAATAATTAAGGTATTCTAGCTGTTCATGCACATGATCTCTATTTCTTCCCATGGTACAAGCATGATTGAAAGCAAGTTGAAAAGGGTTAATTTTTTGTTAATGTTTAGCTTTCCATGTATGCAGGTGCTGGATTTGCCAGCAAAGGGCTGTGCCTTGGTGATGGAGTATTTGGAGCTGACAGCTCTGCGACATCAGAGAAGCTTCTCCAAACTAGGAATGAAGATTGCACAGTAAGTTCATGTAGGTAAACATATCACTAAAATGTCAAATGTTGCTTGTGATGTTTTTACTGACACTTATACCGTGAATGTTTAATCCACCAAAATCACTCTGTGAGTTTCATGTATATTTTCCAATTCTCCTTTTTACAAGATCTACAAATTTTTACAAATGCATGTGTTCATTTTATAAGTATATTTTTTAATAGTGTATAAGGCTGTTTATTAAATCATAATGGTAGCCTGACTGACCTTTGACCTACCTTCTCAAGTCACAGTTTGTATTTTATTCATTAGGTGTAGGGAAATCTGTGTACATATATGAGGTACGAATGTTCGAAAATTCATCAGTAACTTGCCAGAGGTCAGTGGTTTACCCAAGGCACTTCTTCCACTCATAAAATCTGACTGCCACTCTATAAGTTCAAAAGTCATGGGTATTGCATTAAGCAACAATCAAATAAACATATTAGGCAGGTGGATTTTCCTCGGCTAATTTCAGGCTTTTTTGGTTTAAAATTTATAAAACAAAAAGCAAATGATTGCATCAGAACAGGTAATGGGAACATGTAATGTGGAGGTAGGGTAAGGTATTTTTAGATTCTGATGAAAAGCTTCAGACTTTTTTTCTGACCATCAGTACCCATGCCCGAGATCTACGTTGACTTGATGGGAACACTTTTATCGGAACAACCCACATGTAGCTGTAGAGCATAGAGATTTGGATTAGTACACCTATTCTTGTATCAAACGTAATTTTGATGCAGCAGTACATTATAACACTTAATTTTTCAGTATTGGGTTGCAGATTGCATTTGGTCAATGAAGGATGTAGAAGAAAAGGGGAGGTAACTGGAGGTAGCATACATTACCAGACACTGGGAATCAGACCGTATGTGGACAAGTTTGGGTTTGACATTGTCACCAGCAATGGGTTAATTCTACAAGACACAACATGGAGTGACAACTGGGTGGTAAGGTCTTAGTGCTTTGCTAATGAAGATTTGTCCAGTCAACTAAATGTACATGGAGTTATTGGTCATCACTTGTTCATTCAGCTGAACTACTGTTCTTGTCACAATCATGTAATTGTTAAAGGCTTAGGACATTTGTTATTTGTTATAGGACATTTGCCATTTCTGACACCTTGTCACAGTGCTTAGATTTGGTCCTGAACATTTTGAAGCCAATTTTCTTACGTTAAAATTTATGACGTGATTAATAATTTCATTTCTAGGGCCCATGAATAACCTCTAAAATCTTATATCAAATTTTGACTGAAGTCAAAATAGCTTTGTGGAATTGACTCCAGGTTGTAACACATCCATGAGTGCCTACAAAGATTAATACTGTCATGCAAAAGAAATTAAAACACATTATTGCACGTGCGTGTATCAGTAGTAATATTTACATACACTTGTGTCCAAGCTGCTTAGACTGTTTAAGTTGGGATCAGCCTTCACCCTTGACTATGAGGACACATGCTTCACATTACTCTGATGTGATAGTAAACTTTTCATCAGTTATAATATGTCGAAAAGTAGGATTTGAATTTAATGCCCACTCCACCCCAATACTTAAGGTTACCTATGCAAACATTATGTTACTGTGGGCGCACTACAAATATTTATTTGTATTCAGCACTACCCTCCCCCCCCCCCCAGCACACACGTTAGGTGTGTGTACCTTGTTATGCTGTGTACCCTATGACAAATGGATATAAAAATAAGTTAACAAATACATATGTATGTATTTGTCTTTTTCAGAACTACTGGGCACGTAAGATGCAAACACAGATATCTCTGTTAGAATCAAATGTACGTATAGAAGAACTCTGTTCAGGTTACTGTCAGATTCTTGTCTGAAATCATGACATGAAAGCTCCAGTGTCGAGAAACAGCTTGATATATTTCATTTAATGTTGTACATAGGAATTTATGATATATCTGATAGCAGTCAGATTGATTTGTGTGAGACGTGAGGTGTCTGGTGTCTATATTACACGCTAATCAACTGGGCGAGTCCTATTTTTCATACATGTACTTCAAAACTATAAATAAATGAGAACCATGTGTGTTGTAGCATAGGGAGAGAGAAGTCACTGAATTGTGGAATCTTTTACTCCCAAGACTGGCAAAGTTTTTCAAGGATGTAGATGTGACGCCATCCCTGTTACATGCAGACCTATGGGAGGAGAATCTTGGAGAAATAAACGGAGAAGTAGGTATGTACAGGTAGGCAGGTAAGTAGACATTCCACCTGATAGATGTACTCACATGTTTAATGGTGGCCCATTGGTGTGGGTAGAGATAAAAAAAGTTGATCACAAGCCATACAGTAATGCAGGAGCTGTTTTCACTGGGGTTCCCTCACTTGACTCCCACCCATAAACCTGGTCACTACCACATAATTACATGCTCTTCAGAACTGTGTAAATGCCAGTCAAAAACACACATGTAAATATTGTGCCTTTATGATGAAATCGATAAGGTAACTAGTCTTCTTGTGTTTACAGTGATATTTGACCCTGGATGTTTCTACGGACACTCAGAATTTGACCTGGCCCTTCCCAGCCTGTGTGATAACCCACATTGGAAGGACTTCTTCTCCAGCTATCATGAAATCATCCCTAAAGCTAAAGGATTTGACGACCGAGCTAAACTTTATCAGCTGTATCACCATATAAACCACTGGTAAAATTCAGTCCTTTATTTGCTTTCTCAAAGAGGGTATATTTTTGTAGGTGTCAGTTTGTCATCAGTTTTACTGAAAATGTGGTACAGGGATTTGTGCACAGGCTGACCTTGGGTTAAGGACTAATCCATTACATTTTGGTGGTGATCTGAATCAGAAATGTGTTAGAAATGATAGAGAGGACAGAGTATTACCCTTAGCCTGTAGTGAGGCATGTTCTACATTTAGCTGTGGCAGAGGTTTGCACCCTCAAAGTGCCTTCTAATTTTATTACATAAATGTAAGGAAATGTCATTTAATATAAAATGTTTCACTGTTACGTATTTTTGAATTTATTTTAATTTTTATTGACGTACATGTGATGTCAAGGTTCACACAAACATAATGAATGGGGAAACAAGCAGTGATATTTCCATGTCTCTAACAGGAAAGTTTGGGGAGTGTTTAACTTCATTACACAGAGGCGCAAATACATGTACCAGGTAGACACAATGTCCCATCAACGTCAAATTCTAACATTACGCCAGAATGAACCTAGTTCCTATTGGAAGCTGGATGAGCTCATCAGTGTATGGAAACTGTCAACACAGACTTGGCCGCAACCATTGTTGTTTCCCTTGACTCTAATCTCTTACGTTGTTTCAGGAATCATTTTCCACCTGGATCCTGGGACGGTGACAGGCAGAGAGAAGACAAGACTCTGACAATGACCACCTTACAGCAGCTGCTGGCAGCGTGACAGTGTGTGACAGAGGTCAAATAACTCAAAACTAGATGACCAGACTAGCATGACCTTTGGCCATGGATTTACCACGGTGTTCATATGTATCAATATGCAGATGTTATAATGACATTAGATTAACACATACATGATTTTATAGTGCTTGTAAACGTATTAGCAGCAAGCCACATAACTACAAGTGTACAAATCTGAAGAATGCCATTTCAGCGTCCTTGAGGAGCATCAGAACCCAGTGACATCATGTATGGTGCCTGGTGCCTTTGCAAATGCTAAGTAATAATGTTGTAAAATATTAATGAACAAATGTATTAAATGAAACACATTTTAATATTCAAAACTATCATTTGGAAGATGACAAATGAAATACCGCCTCATTTTTTCATGAATAAATCGTTTTAAGAATTACAGTCATCAAATCTTGCAGTTTCCCAGTATGCATCTTATTTGTGTGCTCTGTGGATAAACATCATGCCATAGACGTGTGATATGCAGCTCTTGGTCCATAGGCCAAGTTGGGTTTGCAGATTTGTGAAAAACATTTCTGTCAATGTCTGGTATCTTGCTTTTAATTGCAATGACTTTGAAGGACTTTTATCCGAATTTGATTGGATGACTTGTATTGTACACTTTTGAACATTTATTCTTTTAAGCATAGTCATTACTATCAATTTAATGATAGGTAGTTAGTGTATTTTGTACATTAAACTATTACTGTTTAAAATCCCATTTTATTCTCAGGTTTTATTATCAGAAATTCATACCACAGTAGAATTTTTAAAAAAAATTGTCATGATTACTTCTACACTAAAAGTATACACATAAGAAAGTTTTGTATTTCAAATTTAAATATCAAATCAGAAGCATCATCATTTGTCATTCATGAAACTCAGATATGACTTTTTAACCCATTACCAGTTTAGGTTATTTTGTCTCCTGTACTGTGTCTTGTTTCCAAAGAGAACTACATGTATAAATTGATTTACAGATATATGCTGATTATGAGATGCAATAAAATGAAAAGTTAAGTTGCTTTTGTTTTCAGTTGTTGTGTGTGAGAAAAATGTGGCATCCATACCACAGTATCAGTTTTATATAATAGTTTACTTCATTGATGTGCTCAAACCATTAAAGAACTGGTCGTTTGGTGTTCAGGTTCATGGCTGCATGGACGAACCCTGGTGACTGGGGTAAACCACCCAGTACTCATGCACTTCTGATATCCTGTACACTGGTTACACTCAGGTTAGCAGAGGCACTCTGATGAAGTAAGCATTTTGGTGTCAGACATTCTGCTGTCTGAAATTGACTACCAGTACCAACCTGTTAATATGAGCAGTACAAAATATGGAATACCATTATTACACACATTTCACAAGTTTATTCACATGATTGTGTACTATTTACACTTACTCCGGCACTGGGAAGTGCATGAGCAACCTTATCCTAAAGCTGTGGGTTCAAATCCAGCTGTCATCACCAACCCCTTTTTGTTGTTTCATCATGAAAGTATGTTTTGAAGAGTTGCCATGGTTTTGTTTTCCCCCAGACCATAGTCCTAAGTCAAGCAAGTGAAACAAAGAAATATCAAAGAAAAAAATTAGACGTACAACTGCATGGTTCAAGAGAACTGTTACTTAAGTGATGACTTGTGATTCCGTGATAGTTGGAAGTCTCACAACTAGTCTGTATGAGGTTTCCTACCAGTTGCCAAGGCACCATGAAAAGAACTTTGGGTTCTGATTGCTGTATTTTTTAAAGTTTAAGGATACTAGAACCCCTCAAGGATGAAATTTAGTCATATTTTCTTTTATTTCATATTTTTATTCTCCATCCTATTTTTCCTTACAGTTAAAGGTAAAAACCAAGTTATAAAGACCTTAAATTTGACAAAAAGCATAACATTTTGTCAACCAGGGCATATACATGTGTTTTCTTACTTTCTCCTGATTAAGGGAATTAGCTCACAGAGGCTGGGGGCAGGGGAGGGGTTACCAGCTGTGAACAGACATGCCACTGGTAGATGTGTATTGCCTCATGCTATAAACTTATGCAGCCTACCCCAGCAGACTTATTAACCAAAACAACAGCCTTAATCACCCCACCGGAATGCCCTTGGGCGTAGAGTTTATAACCACATTCTAGCAGGTTTTGCTCAAAACTGTCAAGACACATCACTAATTTATGCTTTCATGGAGCATCGTATGATTTACAATTTAACCAAAGTAGGTTGGCATGTTCTCATTTTAACTACAGGCGGGACAATGCTTGCTTAAAATTTTAAAGAACAAAAAAAAAAAAACCGAAATGTTGGGTCAGCCATGTATGACAAGCGCGTCAGAGCATAAGTGACAATGTCATAGACAGAGACACCTTTCTAAATTGGTCGAATCAGACCAACATAAAGCCCAGCTGAACCTTTTCTACCGACTAGAAACTTTCATGGTCAGAAGTGTTCAGATTTTACACTACTTTCCGATTATTTTTGGCTTTTCGTCGTTCGTACGTTGATCACATCAGTTTTGTTCAGCACCATTTCATGGATAATGCAATGCGTGGGTTCTTGTGTGGTCATCACTGGCGTATGTTTGAACAGCGTCACAAATCGCGGGAAATGTACACGTGTTCGGAAGTAAACAAACACCTGCGCTGTGCGCGCGCGCACTGAACTGTGCTGTCAGTATTATGGGATAGAAAAGTTTTAGTTGTGAGCGTGAACTTCAGAGCGCGGTAAATAAGTTTAACCGGAGTTCGTGAGTTGGGGGTGGAGAAACTTGACGAATATTCCTCACCACGACTGGTAAGTGAGCATCCGTGACACGCACACATATCTACGATAGTGTACGGATGAAAAAGCGGCGAACATTACGTGGTGGCTCTCGATTTTAAAGACAAATTTTTCGTGTCAATAAAGTTGAGCTAGTTCTGAGAGACGCACGTAGCGGCCATCATGAACAAAGTGCACAAGTTGTGCAGTCGCAGAACGGCCATGCTCGGAGGCTCGATAAGTTACGCTACGCAGGTTTGGTATCAAATGGAGTGACTTTATGTGGCAGAATTGTTTCTGATCATTGCTTTGTCAGTGTTAGGCTAGGTTATCGCGAGAATAAAATCTCTTGCTGGTGAGTGGAGGTTTTCTCCTAGCAGTTGTCAGCTGTCGCAGGGACGGTATGTCGACTGACTCCATACAATTCGTGCTCTCTATGCTGGACAGAAATGAAGTTATTGATTCCCCTCGACATGCCTTGCAGTATACTGAGTTGATAAAGTTTTTCAACCCTAGAAAAGTTGATTAGTCCTGGCATGTGGCATTATACATAAAGATACACAGGCCAGAAGATAGCACAGTGTAGATGAACAAACTGGAACAAGTTGACATCAGCTGTCACTCTACTTACGATGGGAAATCACATACAGGTAGAGATAACTGAAATCTCACTTCGTCCAGTAAAACCCTCTAACATAGTGTGACACAAGTCATAAACATTTAGCACCAATTTTAAGATAGCTGCGAACCAGATAAAGCATCAAAATTTAGTGCATAAATGGGAAGTTATAAAGACTAGGTCCCACTTTTACAGAATCTCAGAAATCAGATCACGATATGATGCTAAGACTTGGCGTCTTCTACGAGAAAAATTACGAAAAATGTAGAAGTTTCATGAAAGTGGCCCTAGGTGGCTATCACGTGGTAGAGTGTAGTCCGCTATGATCTATGTCTATATCATATGCATATTTAATGTACTGACAGATATTGCATACAGGCGTCGGGCCGAAAGCTGTGTTTTACCAGGAATACGTCGACCGCTGGGGTACTCCCTCCCTTCTATTGCCTCGATCTCCAAAACCACAGATCTTTTTCACATAACACTACCAAGGCTCTGTTCCTTGATAATTTGCCTTCACGCTGGTGTATAATATATGCATAGAATGTCAAGTGTTGATACTCTAAAATGCCATAGATCTGTTTTTCACTTGTCACACCACTCTTGAGGTTGTGTTAAACTGTCAGATTTGATTAATAAACCAAGATCAAGAATGGAAGAGAGATAATTACCATGTTACACTAAATGTGGCTAAACACATTTTTAAACACATCTGAGGCCAGATGTCACTAGGCTCCATTCTGCCATCATTACTGGTCCCGGAAGATTTCAAACCATTTCAGAGTATTCCCATAAGTCATTTTCATGTGACGTTTTTCGCAAATAACAAATATATTAATTAAATAACCTGGAATTAGTTTCCAGCAACCAATTTTCACATTAAGTAAAATTCTGCGAGTTCAAGGCCAGTTGTAGCACTCACCATCTGTTGTGATTATATTTGGCTGACTATCCCAAAACAGTTGGCATTGTCTCGAAAACAGAAATGGCTTTGAACTTTTGTGCTGGTCATCACATTATGCCAACGTGAAAATGGGACAGGTGGAAGTAGACTTTACATGAGAGGTATGTGCCTGTTGTTTAGAATACTCAGGTGGTCTAACACCCACCTGTAATCTGTATTAACATTATGTTGTAGGCGAATGCTTTCTGTGTTAAATCACTGGTGTTACAGGGGTTCATAGAAATCATTTTTCCACCAACCGACCACCACTCTCATGAGGAAATTGAGTTTTTCTTTCAATCTAGATTGAATAATGTTTTGTTTTGACCGACCTTTTAAGGTACCAAAATTGAATATTTTTGTACTTAACCATTCCTCATTAACTGAAGTAATTATAAGTGCCTATATATTAAGTTAAGCTGGTCTTTGAACTGTATGTTATTACTAATTCATAACAAGCATGAATTTCAGTTGTCGTTATTTCAAGCTTCCACACGAGAACAATATTGAGGTCCGTGCTCGGAAGTTTACAACCACGACAATCTGGACCAAAACACTATTCAATTGGTGATGACATCACTTTCAACAATACTGAATTCTTGAATCATGACACAGTGTTTGTATCATAATGGATTAAGGAAATTGTGGCTGTAATTCTCAGTCAGTGGAAAGGCATGTAAAAAATAATAACTTCAAAGGTTGGGGGAAAAGCACAAAAACATGACGACATACAAACAAAAACAGTTGAGACAGAGTATAGGTAATTTATAATAATGAAACATCTTACATGAAAATGATAATGGATGTAGAAGAATGTTCTCAGAACTACCTAAATTTTCTTTAAGTATGATCATTATTACTGAAAATAAACTTTCCAGTTCATAGCAAGAGTTAAAAAATGTCAGGTAATGGTTAAAGTGAAGGCTCTTGAAGCCCTTATTGACAAGTTACAGGTCATATAAAATAAAATAAAAGAATCAATGTCGGTAAATCAGAAAATATAGAGGCTCTCTAACCCACATGATGGAATTTTATTTTATAATTAATGGTATCTTAAACTAGAGAGGCTACTGATTGAGAGGCTATAGGTTTAGAGAGATTAAGTACACATCTACGGTATGTATCAGTGATATCGTCATTGTAACTTGTTCCACGACCATTACCTCAATGGCAACAAGTCCTATCTGGCAAGCAAATGTAGGAATGGTTTCCTTTGATAATTTATCTGGTTGCCTGCCCATTGTCTTTTATTGCACCTTGACTCGTGTTTTTCTTTTGTTTTGCCAAATAAGGCCTTTAAGGCTTTTATGGTTATAAAAGCCGACTTGGCTTTCCTTGACTTGTTCATGTGGTTGTTGTTTCACCTGCGATCGCTAATGGCAGCATGACTGACTGAACTTTCAAACAACTCAGCAGTCTGTGGGCCTAGTTCAGACAAAAACCTTGATGAGAATTCATATAGCCATGTAACTGGCTCAGGGCTGTGTAAGGCTTGAAAATGTTGGTAAAATGTGCGCCAGTTACACGTGCGAATGCGACATGTCCGACCCAAAAAAAAACCCCCAAAATACCAGTAAGCCATCTCTCGAAGTTCAAGCGATCAAAAAGAGATTTAATTTTTTGTTCGCAGAAACCGAAATTTTAATCACATACGTCCAGTTAGTCATTGACTTCAAGACCTGATTTATGTTACCGCTGTAAGTCATCTATCAAAGTTCAAACAATCAAAAAAGAAATCTGCAGATGAAATTGCAAACTATACAGGCCTTGAATTTAAGGGTTTTAACTCACTAGCCAGGTATTTAGTGGCTTTCAGATATTACTAGCCGTCATCAAATTTCACTGGCCCTCAAAAATTCTGGAACTTCAGTGAACACACCATAATAATGTGGCGAGATCCTAATGCAGCCACCAAATGTATCATAAAAAATGGTCTTTTCCTTCTAACCTTGCAATTCGGTGGTGAACAGTTTAAGGTGAACTCATTCATGGGACACCCCCTGATAGCACCTTGTGAATTAAATACTTTACTGTTAACACTCCAGGTTGAAACTGTACATTAAATATGAAATGTTCACAGTAATTGGCACTGACATTTTATTTTGTCTTTTGTGGTGGGATCTTCTCTGTGTACCCTAATTCTTCTAGTATTTCGAACTCCTGATCTGTCCTTTTTAGCTGATTTTAACAGAGATAAAAAGTTTCTTTTTTCTTCCATGGTTAGACCATCTGATGACCAACATATCCATGTCTTTACTTTTTCAAAACACTGGGAGATGAATGTAATATTTCACTTTCAGCAGGACTAATATGTGTCCCAATTATTAAAAGAAATAGGGTATTACTAGTAAAATTCACTCATTTACCAGACAAGCCACATGGTCAAGTTAATATGAAATTTCCTTAAGTAGCAATCAACACAGGCCTACTAAACTAATAGAAGTTGTGTTTAATTACCTCATCTCATAATTTTCATGAGGACCAAACTGCAGATATGCATTACCATTTGATACTGCCAATCAACATATATACCAAAAGTTATATGTACATACTGTTAAAGTAAAAGACATCACCTGGTTAAAACAAGTTCACACATCCACAAATAGTTTATTGAAGGGTTGTCTGCTGTTGACGACAGCATGCACATTTTCGAAAAGGTTGGGAAGCCTGTGAAATACTCCATGATCCACCTGCTGTGTTGTCTCACTGGCGACTGATTGTGCTTTTGGAATGTCCTTTGCTTGCCTTCTAGTGACGCATTGCTTGTGCTGCTGTGAATTACTGTGATACACAATAGATTCTATTTTGAAGTTATTAGGTCCTGCAACAAATGATGACTACTCTTCCTTTTCGTCTGCCAGACATTCAACACATACCAAACACCTCATAACGTTTTTTTCAGTGTCATGTTGTAACCATGGCCTCCCATCCTCCCAATGATTTTAAAAACGAACGTGTCCGTTCCTCTTTTTCATACCGACGCCTGTTCTCCTCCCTTTCACCTGTTGTCAGTACCCCTTGACTCTTTTTCTTTGGCGGTTCGGCCCCAGAAGTAAACTGCCACATAGCGAAATTCAGCTTTATCAAACTTATGTAAAATGTAAAAATTTATGTAAAATTTTGATTATTTCTTTCTAAAAACAACATAAATTGAATAAATGTAATTACGGATTGAGTTTTTTTATTCAATCAACCAACCGAATACCACTTAATCAGACTACCTGTATAAACCCGTGTTAGTTTTTAATTGCATTGTTTGTATGCCTGAATAATGTTGAATTTTTAAATGGATTTGATCAGTTGAACTACATAGTAAGTTGACTGTATTTAACTCAAGCCATTTGGTGTTTATATGGCAATGTTAGCCTGAAAACTAAAACTTGACAGTGTGCCTGTTATGGAATAGTGGCAGCCAGTATTCCAGCAGACTGCTTCGGAGTCCTGAAAGATACAGGGTTTCTACGCGTAAATCAACAGGAAGTGGTTAAAATTTTTCCTCCTGCGTTCCAAGGTCATGAATTTGTTTGGGATTATGTCTTGGGGGTTTTGAAAAATGATATTTGAATCTTATTATATTTAATATGACCTTCACTGAATCAGACAAAACAATACCCAACAACAGCATTCACCGAAAAGAGTGAAAATGCTGGTTTGTTCATAGTACCAGGAACTGAAAAACATGTAGTTTTTAAGTTTTTTTTTCATTCCTTATCTGTAACAAACAGTGTGTATATTTCAGAGAGTGTCTCTGACCACAGTTACAGTAATGTGAGTGAACAAGTCGTTGTCTTGACTAATTTCTAAAAGTATCTGTAGTGATAAAATATCAGGGCCTGCTTGAAGATAGGAATGACTAGGTGCAATCCATTTGTAAGCCCTGCACCTGTCTTCAACATCAGTTCAGTTAGACATACACTGCTGGCACTAAGGAATTATAAGGGAATTGTATCCGTAACAAATTATGATCGAAATCATTGAGTGGCTGGGTAGGACTTGAACACTCAGGCATTTAATGACTTTAGTGCCGGAAATATATGTAACAAGCACCAGTTTGCGGTAACATCTCGCTAAGGTTTGGTTTTTTTAACACTTAAGATATCTTAGAGAATGGGCCACATTAGATGATAAAGTCAGGTCAGTATTTTGACTGACCATAAAAGAACTGACTGATTGATCTCTTTGTTGCAGCAGAAACCAAATGTCCCTCGAATCCCTCAGAGGTGTTCTCATACAAAAGTGTCTACTTTGTTTTTACAGAGATGAAGTCGTCAAGGTCAAAATCGCAAGTGAAAGAAAATGTTTCCACACCAGTTTTCTCACCCAGGAAAAGTTTGCGAACAACGGCCAAGGAAAATGTTGCAGCAGTTGTTGCTAAGGTACATGTATTTAATATCAGAACAATTTGTAAATATATAGTTTTATTTTAGTATGCTGTATTGACAAATTTCAGCTTTTTCCATGTGACACGTTTTGCTTGATTCTGATTCACCCCCCTTACATGGCCACTTAAGTGTTTTTGTAAAGTTTGATTAACAGAAAAAAACTTCACTGTTAAATTATTTTAATGGGAAAGACCATCAAAAGATAGTCATGGTAAGTGAAAAGACCATTGACGACTGTATCGGAACATACCTCCACTGTTCTTTTTTTTTAGATTTTTTATCACTGAAGTAAATGCAGTCAAATGTTTTAATTGTACAAAGTGTTTCTTGAACTATATTGAAAATGTGTGTCACCCGTGACAAAAACATTTTGCACACCTTTATGTTCAACTGTGAATAAAGTCTTTCTGAACAGTACTGCTGTAATGTGTGCCTATGTATGGAGAAGCTAATCTGACACTAAAGTTCTGCTTTTACCCAAAGAATTGCAATGTCACTGTTTATAATAATATTATCAATATCGTCCATAAAACCCACCTTACAATTAAAACAAAACAGCAGTTTAGTGAGGTTTTTCCCTGTAAGGAGCTTCCTAAAGTCAAAGTCTAAACATGCAGCAAGAAATCAGTTTCTTTTGCGTAAGACAAATGGACCTTTTAAGCCAGAGATAAAAATTCAACCATGGACTGAATCAAAGAAGAAGACTTCGGATTTTCCTTTCTTTCTCTGTTTTACTCAACTTTGACTTCAAATCATGACTTTTTTTGGTCAGAAGTTTTTGGTCGAGCCTCCTCATGTATGTACATGTACATTTTATACAGAACTATGCAGTGAAATCTTTTGTGGATAGAGATTTCATATAGACATGATTTTCAAATGCTCTGTGCATCTCCAGATGTCCACTAGGGTGAGACTTGGTTACGAGATGCCTAGTTAGATATAATGTAGAGAGCTGGGGGTAAGGCCATCCTCAAAAAACTGTTTATTTGGCGGTCGGTCAGTAGGGAATTCTTCTTTTTATTCTGGCTCTTGAAAAAGATAGGCATTCTATGAAAATCAACGTGGAGAGAAAAAAAAACTTTAATCAGCGTACTGGTAAAACCTTTAGAGTAGGGCCCTTTTTTCAAGGGTCAGTCAGGTCATGCCCAACGAACATATTTTTAAGGGTGGCCTAATTAGAACAAAATTCCATCACAAACATGTTGCCCAATAAATGCTGGTGGTGGTTAGACTCTACATGTACATACACTGTAACGGTAGGGACATCATTTGAGTGTTGAAACACCATACTCAGGAATTTTTTCGCTGTTCACAATGGCAGTCATTTCTATGGGTGGGGGGAACCAGAGTGCCAGGCATAAACCACATCATGTTCAGATTTTTGACATGACAAACATGTTAGTATTGCTGTCGATTGGTAATAATTTTGATTCACAAACCCTGTTTTAGGGATCTAAATGACGCTGCCCAGCAGCCAAGGCTGCTGTCGGAAACCTGTCCATTCTTAAACAAGTGAAATGATCCTTTCCTAATGTAAAACAACCAATGTAATATAGACCAGTTTAATAAGCTTTATGCCCAGAGGCGTAAATACAAGGAAACTAGGTGTACATGGCATTGACTCTCAGCATGCTGACTTCCACAAATGTAGACCACAACAATTATGGCCATCACACCATATTTTTATTTCATACCTAAGAGAGTTTAATTGTGTTCAGTGACCAAGACACAGGCGTTTTGATTCTAAAGTCTTTTTTCTCCACACCTGTCGTTTTCCTTCTCTCTGAGTCGCTAAGGATGAAGGCGAGGTATACTCAAGCATCGTGGCTCTGTACCATACCGTGATGTAGACTTAGCTCCAGGTCAAGCTCCGACTTGGCTCTGCGCTAACTTGCCAGGTTGTTATTACATATTCATGACGTAAGACCTGGCCGGGAGAACTGTCTTTCTAATCAATATTACCCACCCTTGATTTGCGCCCGTTCGCTAGAACTGTTCAGTGATTCTGATTTTAATGCCCCAGTCTGCCCTCAGCCTCCCCACCCCCTTCTGGTATTCTTCCCCATTTTCCGTTCTCTTGGAGATTTCCGATTTAAATCTGGGCCCCTCGTGGATTGCCTGTCTTCAGTGGTACTGAGCTTATATATACGTACAGATAGAGCATGGATGAGACTAGAGCCGAAGAAATCAATACGGTTGAAAGCCATCTTGTGTTGTGGAGAAGTTGTGGAGGACACATGAAGTATATCTGGCATCATTACCAGACACCAACCTTCCAATCAGGCTCCATTTGACTGCGTATATATATTGATGTGTATATGTAGAGATATATATATTATATATCGGCTGTTCTCCACGGTGTCTGCACTGGTGAGCTCTGGCTGCTGTGCTGAGTTTTTTCACCCGTACCTGCCGTCATCTTGTGATAAAGATACAGTAACACTGAAAGCACCACGGACCCTGTGACGACTCTTGCATGATGTAAAACCCACGAGGACGCGTGAACCCAGTGTAGTGGACAGGACACCAGCAGGTTCGGTCACTCATTTAACCTGTGATGCTTTCTCCTCTTTGCTTTCTTTTTTTTTATCCTTTCTCATTTCAGGGCCTCAGCACCTTGAAGCCCAAATGATTTTCATGTGATACATTTGCCCAGCTAATGTGTAATGAAATCAAGTAAAAACCATTTTACATTGAATAGAATTACATGCCATTTAACAAGGGTACAAACTGTGTTCAGTAGTTTTTCTAATGCGCTGAAATTTTGAATAGAAGACACTGGAAAGACAGAACAATGTGGCTATGGTAATTTTGATATCTAGGAATGTATTTTGAGGGACTCAGTTTTTTTGAGTTGACATTAATGAAATTGAAAGATGATCTTCCTGTTACATGTGTGAGTGGGTTGTCCTCAAATATGAAACCAGAAGTGCTGTTAGGAAAAGCGTTTGTAATCAGTGTGAATTCTTGTTGCCTGAGTTATCTGTTTTTCTTTGTTGGAGATCTTTAGCTTACATACTCAAAATGACTTAAAATTTCTTCCAAAAAGTGCATTTTTTAAAGGCAAATTAATGTCATAAAATATTATTTTAATGCTGAAACTTACACCTTTCCAGTAAACTATCATGTTGTGTACCTCACAAACTTCAAAATACTTTTCTAAAATCAACAGAACTCTCAGGATAATGGAAAGAACAAAATATTCATGAGCAAAATTTTAGTTTTTTAGGGTTTTGATTGAGAAGAAAAACACACTGAAAACCTCTCATCACAAACAATTTTGAACCATTTTGCAGATGTACCAAAATTATGTTTTACTGATTTCATATAGTTTGTATGTAGGTCTGAGAAGCACTGTCTCAATTTCAGTTATCAATTTTAGTTGCAACATAAAAAAGAAAAAGAATATTTATAGAACTCGTTGTAGATCCCCTTTTAGTGATGTCACCACATAGCTCTACTATGCCTTACTTACAAGCACTTGTATTTCTTCTAGTTGTCTGATTTGTTCTGTGCTCATCCTGAAGTGATTTCATCGATATACAGCATTATACTTCGGCACCAGCACAGAGTGTCTGTTTGAAATGTTGACAGCACTCCACCTGAGCTCTGATGGCCAGGTATGAAAACTCGTTATTAAAATTAGCAGCAATCATATTGCTGGAGCAAAAACGCTGCTCATGGAATTGCCCACTCCCATACTGTTGCTATGGAAACCTTGTGCAGCAGAGTGAGGCGTATTAAAAGAAAATCTGAGTGGAGCTGGCTGTTGATTTGAGATGAGGGAGTATAACAGGTATTGCTGATAGGTTGACCAGGCTGAGTGCTAGGAACACCTGTGTCACTGTGTGATCAACCTGTTCATTTCAACTCCAGATCATTTGAAAAAGACTGTATTTGTTACTTAAAATTTTGCCCATGACGAAGGTTTGTCTGTTTTTTTGAGAGCTCTGTTGATCTTAGCAAGATGCACTGAGGTGTGCTTGGAAGTTCAGACAAAATGCCAGTGGGAAAATGAAAGTGTTATGATGAATTGGGATGTATACAGGTAGATAAGCCCCAGAGACCACTTCCACAAAACTTGATAAATTGATTTTTCTTACTTTCTGGTGTAAATCAAGTGGAAAAAAGATATAAGAAATGTAAATTACGGAGTTTTGTGAAAGTTGTCCCTGGATTATTTGTTTCTTGGTGTACTGTATACATGTGCATTTCATGTACATATTTGATTGTGTCGGATTTATACATGTAGGTGAAGGAAAGAGTATAAAATCAAGTCAAAGATACAGAACATAGTTGAGAATCTTCCTGGTATTAACCAGCTAGCAAATAACTCAGAGTTTCACTGAATTGGAATATGTGAGGTCACCATTCAGTTAAGCTAGTCAACAACAGGTAGTTTCAGGGATGTCAGATCTGTTGAGTTTTTACGTTTTTTTTTTCTTTTTTTCTGCACATAGACAGTTTTTAGAACAGAATGCCAGATGAGATTCTTGAACGATGTTATGTGTGGTGGTTTTAGTACTAATGATTGTTAGATTTTTTGTTCAGTTACTTAGGATGAAGTGTTAATTGGTTGCTATGGGGACAAGTAAGTCCCTTTTCTCCAAAACTTGTGAGGAAAGTTGAGTATGTGGAAACAATTAATGGAGTTGTGAGTTTTGGACCTTTGATTTATAACCTTTGCCAGTAGCTACTGTTCTTGTGTTGTGACTGCTGCTGTTAGCCTGGAGGGTGATACACGTGTTTGGGGCTGTGAGATCCATCCAGGAAACTGTAACCACTTACTCTCAGACTGATCAATACCATGGACGCTAACCCTGTCTATTTGCACAGCCGATGCAGTTCTTCCTCCTGTAGTATATGAATCTGAATGCATGCACAGTGGTCAAATAGCAGAAAGGTCTTTGGTTTAATTGCCTGTGTTAAACATATATTAACCTGTGAAATGTGTGCGTAGATATGCTCTGTATGGTGTGATTGATATTTGATATTATTTCTTGGATTTTTTTTTTTTTTTTTGTTATTTTTCATTTTTTTTTTTTTTTCTTTTCCCCGTTTGTTGTTGGGGTTGTAACTTGTGCCGATTATTCTGCTCTCTCTTTGGCCCGACTAGGCTGTGACTGTGTGGAGACTACCATCTGTCTGCCTGCCTGTCAATTATGCAGGTAAATCCATACAATAGCAGCAGCCGTAGCAGTTGGCTGCTGACTGCACAAAGGCTCCTCTAGCCAATCAGCTGTGCTCTCACAGTGGACAAAGGAGCATTTTCATAATGTATAGTGGGAGGTGGGGCTCAAGAGGGGGGACTGACAGTATATACACATAAACCTTTTACGCATATTTAGTCTTGGCGGTATCATCCTTATTATCATGCCTGAATGAATCCATTCTTTTGAGCTGCAAAATTTCTGTATAAATTAGTAAGGATAATGTTGGGCTCACTCCCGTCTGTGGTGATGACGTGCACCCCAGTTGGAAGCCTCCTCTGTGTAGGCTACATGGACCTTGCCAGACCATCTATGATAATAAATGGTAGAAATACATAATAGATTTGTTAGGGGTGCTGATTAGTAAGGGGCAGTGATTACTGCCAGGCAGGCCATCGGTAAACCTCTGACTTTGTCTGCAGATCTCGGGGAAGGCTTTAAGTGAGCTGGATGTTCTTTCTGTGACAAAGATGCCAACCAAGGTAAGGTTTTTGTTCTGTCAGAGACTTTTGACATGTCACAGTCTGACAGTTCTTGTAGGCTGTGTGTGTTGATAGCGCAGGGGACAGGTGATGGAGACGGCAAGCTGTCAAGTGACTCGCGTCCCCGTTGGTCTCCCTCAGCGCTGAGACTTGCTCTGTTGCCGCAGCGCTATCAGCCTCCGACCATCTTTCACAGACCGTTCCCTTCCCAGATCGCAGACTGTTGGCACCTTATTGTCTGAGGCCCAGACCATTTTATCTGCCCAAAGAAATTATGTGCGAGTTATCCTCATAATTTATGTGAAGAAAATGGCAGCTTTTTGCAGGCAGACTGAATCTCCTATGGTTTGTGCTGTGCACTGCCACATGTGAAACTTGGACTGAATTGCAAGTAGTGCGACATATTGCGGCTGTTGTCTGCTGGATTATTGGATGAAGGTACTAGGTGGAGGGTACTGAAAACAAGAATTGCTCAGTATTCAGTGTAGCCTGAAAACTTCCCAGATCATCCATTGACAGATGAACAAGGCTTATTCCATTGAACATTGAGCCAAGTGCCATGTGTGAAGTCTCTTCCTAATACCTCGGCTTGTCTAAAATTCTTAGCAACCATTCTTTTTTCAGTGTTTACATTCTCTATCTAACACTTTAATTTCAACTATCTTGGATGTTTCCATGGCATATACCTTGACTAAGGACATTATGCTGTCCAGAGCTCTGACGCCAAAGAGCCAGAAAGTTGCTCATATATTGCTGAACATCTATGACAATATTGAGATATATTGTACTTTTAGTTGCTTTGTGTTTTTGAATTATTGAGCTTCAGGTAATCTATTCTGTTCACTTGTTACAGAATTTTTTATGGAAATTTATAGATTTATTCTTCTTGTTGAAAAGAAATCAAATTCAGTTATTCATGTGTTGGTGTCTCCGTGTTTTACATATTGAAACATTGACTCTTAAACCTTGACTTGAAGATTCAGAGGACAGTTGTATACAGTGTGATGTAATCATTTGCTGGAGGAGTGGCACAGTCTTTGAATATGATCAAGGGTATGCTTTATGTTCCTAAAGAGGAGTTTATGTATTTTATTTACGTAAACACTTCAGGTGACAACATTGGAGCAGTTTATGTTTGGACATAACATGTTTTGGTCCTTACACGTCTAACCCCTACCCCTTCCCTTTTGATGTTGTCGTATCTTGCCCTCTCTCCCCACCCCTCCAGTCTGTACGTCTGGTGGGGTGCTACTCTTTTTACACATGAGGAACACCTGTAGCTCTATGATTAGACCCCCCAATCAGTGACACATGGCTGTCATGTGTGTGTGATTGTGTTAAGGCCAGGTTCATGTCTTATAAGAAATCATAAAATCAATTCTTTTGTAAATTAGCTATGATAAAAACTCACTTTTGTATAGTTGGATTTATGTGAAGAGTGTAACTGTCTCAAGAAAAGAAACTGTCAACAGTTTGCTCCTAAATACACAAATATGTGCTCTAAATAATTGTATGAGTAAAATATGAAGAAAGATAATCATAAATCTTGTTAAACATCATGAAGTAAAATCATTAACATCAGAAGCTTAAGTAGTTATGTTTTTGGTGGTTTTTCAGTTGGGATGTAAAATGTCGGAGAATATTTGGTTTATATTCTGATAATACGCCAAAAAAAAGGCAAGCGTGGAGTATGTCTAATTTGCTGGATAGATAGATAGCTGAAAGATAGTATAACAGTGTATGAGAATAGGCCCATTATTTTTTAAGAATTTTTTCATCTGAATAAAATGCTGGTAAAACATCGCTTTCCACAATTCTCCTTTGAAACCCAGTTAGTATAAATGATATTACATTGGTGATTTTTGCTTATGTGCATTTGGCAGAGGTAAGCAATGCATGTAACCAAATATGTGTGTACGTGCATTTTGAATGGAGAAATCTGTGTTAAATTGTGAAGCCCTCACAATATTGTTTGTGAAGGCCTCTGTAGAATTTAATGCTTCAAGTGGATATCAAGCCATCCTTAAAACACTGTTTGTTGGGTGTAGCCTGACCGTATGAGAAAAAATAGCGTCAGCCCATAGGCAATTCTTCTTTGTATTCTGGCTCTTGAACATCATGGGAATTTCAAAGAAATTATCACAGAGAGAAAAATTTTTAAAAACTTCAGAATACCAATAAGGACTTTCGAGCAGCGCGCTTCTTGAGAAGGTTGGTCAGGTCACAAAAAATGAACATATTGTTAAGGATTGCCTTACTAGGTTGAAAAAAATGAAAAAAAAATTGCATTGGACATTATTAAATGGCCTTAAATCTGTCTTACACTTCATGTGGTTTCTTTGAAAAATTGATGCTTATGATGTTCACTGGAAGATGTGGCTATATCGCATTGATGTAGCATTTTACATGTCTATTTCATCATGGTCCAGATGGTTGAAGCACTGACTGGCTGCTAGCATTTTGTAAGGTGGCATGGTTGAAGGAAGCTCTGTGCCGCAGCTGTAAGTAAGGAGTGTATTTTGTGTTCATTTTGTAGATAATGGTGTATGTGTATATTTTTTAGATCGGGGAAGGGAGCCGAGGTCCCAGACGTGCCAATAATCAGACCTCTAAATCACATGCTGATATGACGGAGAAACCAAACTCCAAAAAGAAAGGTGAGTGAAATAATGCTGCAGGTTTGAAATGGTTTCCTCAGTTATGGAGAAAACACTGAGTCAATGGCCTGACCTTAGCTCTGAACAGGCACTCCAGTTTTTGCATCATTAAACCTGACCGCCAGTGTAGAAGTGAAAAGTTCTGGAGTTTAAACACAGGCAAATAATAAGTAAATAAATTCTGAACGCATGAAGCTGAAATAGTTAGAAAGCTAGACTGAAGAAGGAAAGCCAAAATTTGGTCCTATGTTGGAGATTTAATTTAAGATCCAAAAATAATGATGACTTACACTTGCTCTGAGGTCGTATGTAATTTTGTATTATAAGTAAACCCATTCATCAGTAGACTTGATAACCAAATCTGTTGTGCAGTGGCAAGAGGGAGAAAGTGACATTCCTAGTTTTTGATGAGCAACATTTTTATGAGACAGGAAAGCAACCTAGGGCCAATATCAGTGGTATTTTATCAAGACCTCTATTTATACTTTGCTGAATAGAAACAGTGTTGCAAAATATCCTCAGTCTTATAAAATAGTCATTCAGACTTCAGATTTGATGAATTTTCCTTTTGTAACGTCCTTACTTTTTGTCATTGTAGGGCAGAAAAGTCTGATGAAACATATTATGATGTTTTGTGTAATGATTTTTTTCTTATTAAATTTTCCTAATTATGTAACCTGCATGTACAGTTTATTTATTTAATACCTCATGCATATGCAGAGTGTTTAATGAACCCTGTTTCCTTGTGGTGCATTTGATGTACTGTTTGATGTCTGACTGGGTGCGTTCTTAATGCGGCAGCCCTCCTGTCTTTGTGCCCAGTGAACCCCGCTGCCTGGACAGGTGTTCTCTGGGGCATGTGTACCCTTTTGTGGCCCCCTGGGTGGAAATCAGGGTCATTGTTCAAGTAGGACAGGTGATAGCTATCTGTAAACTAATTGAGTGGAGGTGAACATGCAGTCTAACTGTTAAAGCATTGTGTCCTGGATGATGTCATAGAGGCAGCACCATTGTTAGCTAATGTGAGAAGTGTGCCAGAGGGTGACACAACTCTTAGATGGTGGGGGAGTGCTGGAGCTTAGTCTAGGGCTCACTACAAGGATTACACAGTCAGTTGTTGACACACCAGGCAGACCAGACTGCTGGGTGAGGACAGCGCTAGCTACCTGTGTAGATGGTTATAGTGTTAAGGGCAAGGAGAAAGGTTTGAGGATTATAATCCAAGAGATCTTGGGACAGACAATTCCAAGACTACCCTTAACATTAGTGTTGTTCAGTACCCATCTACGCCTTAATGCAAACAGTTGTCGATCTCCGGTCTCGAAAGCAGTGAAGCACAATGGGTCACAGATATGGTATGTTTATTTGGCGATTTATTTGCATTTGGGATGTTTGTGTTCAAAAGCAGCCAAACACAATGGGTCACAGTTATGGTATGCTTATTTGGCGATTTATTTGTATTTTCTCTAAACTAGGTCAGTTAATAATGATTTTGTAGAAATTGACCAACATCACCCTCTCCATTTACACAACAGTTATCTCCTGAACTCAAAGATTTACAATTTTTAGAAGAGCCACTTAACTTCCTGTGGCAATTTTGTTAGTGTTTGTGGAAGATGGAAAGTTCAACTGACAAATGTTAATATCAGTAAACTGCCTTGAGTTTTACCTTACAAGTATGACATTAAAAGTATATTTGGGTCCAGTCACTTGATTTCACTGATTGTGGTTGAGTGATTTGTGTGCTAGCACAGCACAGTGATCCAGGAACCTCCCACCAGTGCAGATTCTTTGTGTTCCAGTCCTCTCCAGCTGTGCATGTGAAAGTCTACCGGCAACCTATAAATAGTCGTGGGTATCTGTCCAGGCTCTGCCTGATTTCCTCTCACCAGAATGCTGGTCACCATTGTATAAGTGAAATATTCTTGAATACAGCATAAAACAGCAATAAAGAAAATATGGTTCAGCCATTGTGGTGCAAGGTGACTTTGTGACACTGAAATTCCATGTACAAGTCTTTAGTTTGTGATCTGATCACTGCACAGCATTGACCCAACACCAGTAGCAGATGAAGCGGCACCTGCTTTCATGTTTACATGGTGATATACACCTGCTTTAACATTCAGAAATATGTTAAGAAATAAATTGATATACATTTTTATTATTAGATATATTCTGTTTGTATTAATTGGATTGTAATGGGTTCAGGATAACTAATTTTTGTGGGTTTTTTTTTTTGTCAAGACCAAAATGGCAGCATTTGGTGAAACTCGTGTGTTGTTGTTGTACAAGCTAGTATGTGTGTCTTGAGGGCAGTGGCTGGGGTGACAGCTGTTTGATATATAAATGCTTGGTACGCTAACCTGTATTCAGGTAACCAGATTGACATCTGTATAAACACGTGTGCAGGCCAGAGAGCTGAGGTACGCTTAACCTCACAGTTCTAATTATACCTGTGGATCTCTTGTTATGTTACAGGTAGCGCAGACTCTTCAGTCATGGCTGATACCAGCACCAATACACCCAAAGTAAGTTGTCTTGACAACAAAGTCATTTTATTTTGTTCAACTCTGGAGGCTTTAGACACATGTATTTATGCGCAATTTAAACTTGTTGAAAAGTATCATGTTTACTGGTATCTTCAGTAGCTCGCCGGAACTATGTATCTGTAATGTTTTGGATGTTTAAATCACTTGATCAGCAGACGCACAAAGGGCATACTGTCAGTGATTGTCCTCACCTGAGTATTTATTTATTTATTTCATTGTTGTTTTATGCTGTACTCGAGAATATTTCACTTATACGACGGCAGCCAGCAGTATGGTGGGAGGAAACCGGGTAGAGCCCGGGGGAAACCCACGATCATCGACAGGTTGCTGGCAGACCTCCCATCTGCAGGTAAAGTGGTCCTCACTTAAGTAGGACTAACCTGCAAGAAATATGGACTAGAGTGATTTGTGCGGAAAAGCAGGAAACTTTTAATTGATTTTTAGGTACAAGTTCTGTGTATTTTTCCTCTAACTTTTGTACAGCTATTTATTTATTACCTTTAGGAGGAAGCTTTTTAAAGGTTCTGATATATCTGAATAATAAACTGTGATCTGAACTCAAGATAGATTGCCGCATGACCCAGACATTCAACCACAAAAAGTCCATTTTTGGAAGCAAATAGACGCCTTAAAACATTACTTATGGTACCGAAACATACATTTTTCAAGTAAAAAGTATTCCTGTCTTCCAAACAGACCTTAAAAAACCCATCCCAGATCATCAGAACTTTCAGATTCCAGCAAAATTAATAAATTTGTCCTGGCCGAAATGTTAGGTGATTCACAGTATGGCGTATATCTATGTGGTCATTCTGCTTAAAGAGTAAAAACTAGTGCTAAAAAAAATTCAGTTTTTACATCTTCTGTTAAACTCCACCAGCTTCTTCGTGTAATGCATCTTTAAGTGAGATCGTGTAAAATTTGAAACATGTAAACGTAAATGTGCTGGAATGAATGAATGATTATGGCTTAACGCCACATTGGCAGTATCTCAGCCATATCGTGGCGAAAATGAGGCTGTATAAATGTTACTCCATGTCATTACCTGTGCAGTAGTGACATTGCCTTACAGATTTGCCTCCTTCATACCACTGCAGATGTGTGTGGGAGTCTGAGGCTAGACGCAAAACTAACCTTCCCTTTTACAGCTTTGAAAATAATCAATACCTGCATGTGGAGTGGCTGTGTAAACTTCATGCAGTGTGTGTTTTCTGTTGTAATTCAGTATTTCACCTTTGACATTTTTACACTAGTGTATATTCATCCAGGCTACTACTGCCTTATCCAAGGGGTTACATGTTGATAGGAAAATCTGTTAATTTGCCTTGTCAGTGTGTTTTGTTGTTGTTGTTTAGGATATAACAACAACATGTATTCTTCTTTTTTTCACAGGGTGATGGCCTAGATAATAAGAAGTCCCGATCAAAAAGCATACCAGGTAATTTTATGTTTCAGTTCCCTGAAACCTTCCATGGTATTGTCATAAGTTCCATGATGGTCACTGGCATTAATTTTGAGTCCAAGGTAGAAATGCTTTATTCTTGTTTTCCTGTAAAATTTGGAATGCTTTCTTGATCTGTTCACGCATAGAGAAGTCTGAACTATATGATTGACACTGTACTTAGCCCAATTTCTCTCACTTTTTCAGCAGACTCGGTAGACAACACAGGGTAAGTCAGAAGCTCAGAATGGACAGTTCCTGTTTTGTCTTTATGCAAATTACTTTGCAAAGTACATGTGGGATATGGTCAAGGTGTAACTTCAGTAGCAAAGGCACAATACTTAGGTGTTTTGTTGCTGAGTTGCTGAGTTGGTCAGAGCACTAAAACGGCGCAATGATCCAGAAGCATCTCACCAATGCGGTCAGTGTGAGTTCAAGCCTAGCTCATGCTGGCTTCCTCTCTGGTCGGACATGGGAAGGTCTGCCAGCAACATGCAGATGGTCATGGGTTTCCCCCTTGCTTAGCCCGGTTTCCTCCCGCCATATACGCTGGCCGCTGTCGTGTAAGTGAAATATTCTTGAGTACGACATAAAACACCAGTGAAATAAGTAAATGAATCAGATCAAGAGGCAGCCATATTGGTCACCCAGTCAGTTCGTAATTCGCCACAAGGCATTAATTTTCACCTATTTTTGGAGACATTATTACATTGTGCATAAAAAAGAAATACAGTATAGCCTTGCTGTAAGACTCCTGTTGGTGGAGAGATTCTGGGGCGTGTTAGAGGCTTCCTCTTGCTATAAAGAATCAACATGCAGATCCGACTAACAGTTATGACTTCCTATGCCTGAGATTCAAAATGGCAGACTGTTCAGATTGCATGTATTTCTTACCGAGCCACATGATAGCGTTATAGAGCAGAAAACAATGTTCACTGTTTTAATGTATGTTTAAAAGTTGGCTACCTGAACACTGATGTATTCCAGTGAGGAAAGAGGAAAGACTGCATTTTCAGAGTTTTGACTGACATGACTGAGCTCATCTTAACTTAGACATGTCAACATACCAGTAAACCAGATCTCACCAGATTCATCAAAAATCTTTTCTAATTTACTAGCACTGCCATAGTAATCAAAATCCTAAACCTACAATACTGAATATCCCAGGGTTTACTCATGAAAAGTTATAGGAAATGCAACTAAAAATTGTGTGTTATATGTGTATTTCATGTTAAAAATTCTTGTTCCATTGTCGTTTTGACTCTTGTGATTTCAAATTTAAGACTTCTCACAAGAAAGTACATCACATATTTTTGGAGGACATGATTTGGGTCACACTCTATCAAATTGCGCGAATATGGTGGCCTCTTATAGCGAGGCTTCAGGTCATTTGTGACAGGACGGAGTAAAAGAAAATGGTGCCAGAATCATTTTTATTGCTGAATTCCTGGATTAATAGCCAGTTTTCCAGATATGACTTCACTCACTAGCCATAAGTTGGCAGCAGGGCTTCACCAGATCAGACATTAAGTCTGTGCAATCAGTTTATCTTACCTAAAGCTTACATGTGTTGTTTCTTCTGTTAAGGTGCCCAACACCAGGATGTAAGGGTCAGGGTCATATCACAGGGAAATACGCCAGGCATAGAACGTAAGTCTTTATCTTCCGTAGACTTGTCAAGTATGGTACTGTTTTACTTCAGTGGAGACTTTATCCTTAGAATGTTTGTTGAAATGGTTATTCATTAATTGATGATAAATACATATGAAACATCTACTAGATGTAATTTTGTGCTTTTCCGTCACAGGGCCCAGGCATGTCCGCTGGTCTCAAAGAAACGAAAAGCCGATTCCAAAAGCAGCAGCCCTTCGCCTGCAGCCAAACGCTCACGAGGGCGACCAGTGGATGAAAACGGTGCTGAGAAGAAGGAAACGTCACATTTAGATAAAAATGGAAATGACAAAACTCCAAATTTAAGTAGAAGCTCAAGCCCGGCAGTAAATGAAAAAACTAATTCTTTGTCTCTTAAGAGGACGTGTTCGCCAAAGAAGTCATCGCGATCAAAAGAAAGGAAATCCGACAAAGGAGTGGAAAAGACAAATGGAGGGGCAGTTGATACTGAGGAAGAAGAGGAGATGGATGAAGATAGGCGATGTATTCGAGAGGCAGAGCGCGCGCTTAGAAGTCTCTCGGGTGAATTTGAAACACAACCAGCCCCATTCTTTAGTTACTCTGAGGATAAAGATGACAGTTTTTATAAAGAAGTCTCCAATGATGATAAGACAGAGGAGAGTGTAAACGAAAAGAGGAAATCCCAGAAAAATGCCAAGAAAATGGAGGAGGAAGTTATGAATGACACAAAGGACTGTACCGATGATAGTGCCCTTCCTGAAAACGTTGTGGTGAAGGTGGAGAAAATGGACGATGTCTCTGAAGGGAATTGTACGGACGATAGCGGGTTTGATCCCAATGCTTCAACATCGTCTGAAAATGACGTGGACATTTTACTACGAATCGAGCAGCAGTGTGCCACTATTCAGTCTCAGGCCGAGAGCCAGGATTTAGGGGGACAGGCTGAGGACTGTAAGGAGGACATGGTGGAGGAAGAGGATGTGATTGTGAAGGAGGAAGAGGAGGAGAAGACAGAGGATGTGGAGATGGTGCAGGTGATTAGCATGGAGGCTGAGGAGCCAGCCAGAACAGAGGAGCCAGAACCTGAGGGTGAGCCAGAGCAAGCTCCTCAAGTGGAGCAGGTAGTTTGTAAGGTGGAACCCAAAGACGATGGGTACCTGGAGGCGGAGGACACGTCTGGTGTCCAGGTACAAGTACCTGCTGCTCTTACTCCTGCTGCTTCTCGGCCTGACATTGTGACAAGCAGAGGAGAAAGTAAGGTACATGTGGGTGAACCTGTGACTGTCACAGGAAACCCTGGCTTCTTGGATCCGCAAATTGTTGTCAAACAAGAGATTGACATTGAGCCGTTTGTGGACACCTCCGTCAAAAGTGAGATGGGAATGTCACATCCGGTGATAACTTCTGCACCTGTCTGTGTGGAGGAACACATTCACCTTAAGCCGGGACAGGTCAGTTCAAAAATCTTATCATTCTAAGAATTGGTGGTATTTTTTCTGTTATGTACAGGCCAGTATGTGATACCTTTATGTGTACAAATGTGCTTTATAGTGCATTCAAATTTATGCCAAGTTCTTAGCTTTAGGAACATCCTGGCATTGCCGATAATTTTGTAGATAGGGTTGTATAACTCTTAGAAAATGAAGGGGGTGTTATAATTATCATAAAACTAGATTTTGGCATGATTCTACAACTCTTAACAATGTATATAAAGGCAGCAGTGTTCCACTGTAATGTTAAGTGTGCGATGGATTAGAGAAGGATAAGGGCATGACTCTGGTTGATATTTGTTCACTCTGGGAACTGTGGTGTATCTTCCATCTATAAATCTGACCACCACCATTGAAAAATTCTTCTTGAGCTTGACAGTAAACAATGAAATAAATAAACAACTACATGTACCTGTACCCATTGAATCATTTAAATTCTCAGCATTCAGGCAGATCCTGCATTTTGTAAAGTGAACATGTAGAATACATCAGCTTACATGTACAAGTAGACATAGGAGTTTGTAAAGTGAACTTGTAGAATACATCAGCTTACATGTACAAGTAGACATAGGGGTTTGTAAAGTGAACATGTGAACGTGTTACATTGAACTAGGTGAGTTCCTATCCCGAAAGTAAGGTGCAGGTCAAGAGCTCTCCAGTGAAGGAAGAAGAGGAGTGCGTGATGGAAGATGATGACGAGGACTTCACGGTAGTGGCCGAGTGGACTGAGCCCACGAGGGTGGACGGTGCTAAGCCCGGCAACCAGGCAGATTACAGCAGTGATGGAGCAGGGGAGAGTGGAATGGCGTCAGCCTCACCTTTACCTACCAAAGGTGAGGGAGCCGGCTTGTGAGGGGATGGATGGGGAAATGGGACCATCAACTGGGAAAGAAATCGTAAACTTAGAACATAGGACTTTATCATAGTTGTAACAGACAAAGCTGAATATCCATTTACCAATGTTAGTGTTAGAAGTACTGGTTAATCAGAGTAGTGGAACTGTTGCCGTAAGGCATACTGCAATGTTGTGCAGAATATTTAAGCTGTCTGACATAGATAAGGCAGTGCTGTAATAGGTTGGTTTGAGGGTACATACTGATCCTCTGTGGCTTTACAACAATTAGTGTTGGGTACAAAAGTTAATCAGCCAATTCTACACAATCTGTCCATAATACTCAGTCACGTTAACCATCTTACAGCCATGCGAAGCCTTTTGTTTCTTCCTGAATAATCTGTTTCGGTATGTCTTTGGGTGCTTGTCAGTCCTAACCTGATTGTTTTGATTTTGTTGACAGAGAGTAAATGTCCTACACCTGGCTGCGACGGCACGGGTCATGTCACAGGCTTATACTCCCATCACAGAAGGTAAGTGGCGTACAGAAATACATTTACACTGTAGCAGTATGGTGGTGATTTTTGTTCACATTTACATCGATGGAAAAGAACTTACTGTTTGATGTATTTTGTTGATCCAAAATGTTCAGAATTTAATTTAAATTTGGTTAGCAATGAAATAATCAAAGTTTGTGAAAATAAGAAATTGTCTATTTTTCCCTCTGATTCACTTGTGGTGTATGATTTTGGAATGTAACAACTGTTCGTCTTATTTTCAGCTTGTCTGGGTGTCCACGGAAAGACAAGGCATCGGCAGAAGGTAGGATTATTTTTTGAAGCCTTTTTACTGCTTGGAATTTTTTGTTGGAGCTTTAATTGACTATTCTGCCAGTGTTGACACTTTGGAAGCAGTCAAAAATTTTGTAAAACTGTGCTACGCATCTGTTTCAACAAAATTACCACACCTTTGCATCAGCCATCTTTGAAATTACACATTGTATGTTAAGCTGGCTTAGCTTAAATTTCTGTTTTGTAGCTTCTGATGAGCAAAATTTCTTTACAGTTCAAACTTGTGTACTTGTAAGTTTCAAGCTATGTTTTGGATTCGTCAAATGTTTGTAGCAGTGAAGGAAAACTCAGAGTGAAACATGTATTTCAGAAAAACATTGTTGGTCACAGTCATTGACATCTTCAAAATCTACATTTATCTCTTGTTGTGTAATGGATAATCTCACAAAAGTTATTCTTCTTATTTTCCATATTGCACTCTGTAAATCTGAAAGGACAAAATGTCGGCTTTTGATTTTCTGACAGATCATACAGCTAAAAGTTCAAAAATGCGCTTTCAGATAGCTTCCAGCAATCGTTTAGGATGCTTGTTTCCGATATGTTTCGTCTTGCCTTTTGAGTTCAGCTTGTACAGTTTCATTATTCACTTTTAATAGAAGTTCTGATTAACAACTGTTTTGGTATGTCAGAACCAGGTTAATTCTGATGTACCTTTTTGTTACAGTTTTGGCCATGCATGACCATGTGTTGAGGTTAGTTGGGTTTTTGAATCTTTATCTGATGCAGTTTTCAGTTAAGTGAAGCCATTGATTCTTAACGTCAGGTGAGGGCGTTAGTAGGATGGAGTGGCTCTAAAGCTCTGTCTTCACTGCGTCCACTGGCTGAGTGAGATTCCAGCCTCAAATCCAGCTTCTCTGGTTGGGATGTGACTTTAAATCAAAAGGTTTGCCAGGTGCATGTACATGTACTTTGCAAAAGGCATCATTCAGACACATGCACCTGGCAAAAGGCATTATCCGTGTACATGCACCTGGCAGAAGGCATTATCTGTGTACATGTACCTGGCAAAGGCATCATTCAGGCACATGTACCTGGCAAAAGGCATCATTCAGGCACACGTACCTGGCAAAAGGCATCATTCAGGCGCATGTACCTGGCAAAGGCATCATTCAGGCGCATGTACCTGGCAAAGGCATCATTCAGGCACACGTACCTGGCAAAAGGCATCATTCAGGCACACGTACCTGGCAAAAGGCATCATTCAGACACACGTACCTGGCAAAAGGCATCATTCAGGCGCATGTACCTGGCAAAGGCATCATTCAGGCACATGTACCTGGCAAAGGCATCATTCAGGCACATGTACCTGGCAAAAGGTATCATTCAGGCACATGTACCTGGCAAAGGCATCATTCAGGCACATGTACCTGGCAAAAGGTATCATTCAGGCACATGTACCTGGCAAAAGGTATCATTCAGGCACATGTACCTGGCAAAGGCATCATTCAGGCACATGTACCTGGCAAAGGATGATGATTTACTCTGTAATTAAAAACTAAATTGTCATTGTTGTATTTGTGACATATTCTTGAGTGCGACATTAAACAACTTTGAAATACATGAGTAAACAAATCCAATTAGAGTTTGATTTTACAACAAGTAAAATGCCGCTCGGATCATTTCCATTGTGGACCTAAGTAAAATTATATTGTACTTTCTGGTAGACCATTAATGAGTTAAACTTGTAAAATTCGGTTTCTTGAAAATCATAGTGTTTTGCAAATAATGATACAGTAAATTTTAAAATTCCTTCAGGCAGTTAGGTTTATCTGTAGCTACTGAAATCTGCCAATTTATTGTTATGTAAATTGGTTGAAGCATGTGTCTTCTGTACCACAGCAGTGAAAGATGGTGTAACAGAAAATGTTTTTGACCAAGTTGCTGATGATCTCTTGCTTGGCTTTCAGATGTCCTACTCCGGGCTGTAATGGTCGGGGTCACATCAACAGTAACAGGAATTCTCACAGAAGGTTGGTGTCTTTACTCCCCTGCCTGTCATCACTTGTGATTATGGCCAATGAGATACGTAATTTAGTGAGACACACACCAACATATTAGAGAAAAATTCATTAGTATGGCATTAAACAAAAATGAAATTTAGTTTTGCCAGAGAAGAGTGCAGTGCTTAAGTCTGACGTGTTACAAACATGCTTGTCCTTAATGCTAAGTGAACACCACTTAGTTGTGAGCTCAGGTAATGTCAGGCTTACTTGTGAGCTCAGGTAATGTCAGGCTTACTTGTGAGCTCAGGTAATATCAGGCTTACTTGTGAGCTCAGGTAATGTCAGGCTTAGTCTTATTACACTTTTTGACAACTGGACCCTGATCATTTTTGATGAGATTTTGAACGATTCTCTTCCTTGTTTCCTCTGACCACAGTTTATCTGGCTGCCCTATTGCTGCCATGGGTAAAATGGTGAACCAGCAGACCAAGAAGCAAGGTAAGACAGGCTGTCTTCTTCACTCCATCATCAAACTGTAATCATTGACTTATACCCTGATGAAATGTGTAGTACTAGGTAAACCAGAAAGCTTCCTGCTGAAGGAATGGAGAACCTCCAGTATAGTGATACATGAACACACACAGTCGCAGTGGTCATGTAGACATATCTGGCAGTGCATGGGCTGATCTGCACACCCAGTTTGGGATTTCAAGTTTAAATTTGTAACATGGTTTTATCATTTAAAGTTTTAAACAAGTCAGAGTAGGAAGTGGTGTGTTAAGACAAAGTCCCCACAGTATAACCAATGTCAACTATATTTACATGTCCATGTAGATCATATGTAGAATTTAGCGGAATTCTAAAGAAATAAGTCTGAATATGTGAAAATAAGGAAGACATAAATGTTACATGTCGGTAATAATGCTGCTGTGTTTAATCCAGGCTTAATTACGTGTACTTCTTGAGGGGTTAATTCCATCCGTAAACCTTTCCACTATTTTGTAAGTTCAGACATCTGTGATTACACCATAAAACAGTGTCAGTCAAGTGAATGAAATACTTCTTAGCTCCTGATGACATCATTGTATCTAAATTTTGAAGGACACTTAATGCATGTTAAATTGCTAATAGAATCGTCTTTTTGTGTGTAATCAAAACCAACTTCAGTGAACTCCATTATTAACATACAACATTAGAAGACTTTAACCCTCTCTCTGAGGTGGGAGGGTGGTGAGACCCTGGAGGTTAATCTCAAGTCTTATTGTACCAGAGACTTGAAAATCATCAGAGAATGAACCAAGTACTTCTTGGCTTTGTGTTAATTTATTGAGTGGCTTGTTATTTTGGGTGTGTTGGACAACCCCTTTAGCATATGGTCAGGTTTCTTACAAAGAGACCCAGTTATAACGGACTTAAATAATGTTGATTGAAGCAAGGTTAAACGTAATGCAAGCAGATAGTCTTATTTTTTAGTCCAATCGAATTCATGCCAGCAAAAGAGTGTAAACCAATGGCTTGATTGTGTGTATGCTAAGGCTGGGATTTTACCAGCTAATCATCGTCATGGTGACCTGATTGTGTACCGGTTCAGAAAATGAGACAAACTGTTGTTATTCTTTCCAGTTGAGCATAAAGCTGTATGTCCTCCATCAGAGAGCCATTACACGGATCCTTTGTCTAGCCCTGTCGAGTGTAAGAGAGCGCTAGAATCATGGTGTATTGACTGTTGTAGACCTGTGTCGCTAAGAGCAGTAGCTGCACTGTCCCTCCCATGTTT